>JAABKJ010004136.1:0-24806 GCA_011634705.1 Andricus grossulariae
TCTATCATATGAGGTAGACACGTGTTTTGTGATGTATTTGATTTTGAGGTTAGTTAATGTTTCATATTCACAACTATCACTTGTCAATACATCGTATGTATTTAATTTTGACGTTATTTTTACAATTATGCAACACTTTTCGTCTGCTTTTAGTATATTATTTCTCGTTTAGAGTGGTATAGACCCACTTCATGCGAAGTGGTCTAAAATTTTAGCATGCCAATCGGAATTAGTACACTAAAATCTCTCGAGAATACCGATTTCGGCAAACCGTTCTAAAATCAGCCATTTTAGCATGCTAAAATAATTGCGTGTTCTCGAGAATAGCACCCCAGATCACAGTGCGCATGAACAAATGGCCATAATGTGCTGATTAGGAACGTCTGACCTGGGCAACAACTGTGCAGCTAGGGCGCAGTCCCATGGAGGTAGATTAGTAGAATAGTGGAACAGTTTTGACCAATGCGGTACGTGCACAAGCTCTCGCAGTTACTTCATTGGTAAAAACTGTTCCACTATTCTACTAATAAACCTGTTCATTTAAGAGCGGAAGCTTAGGTGCCGCCATGATATTGAGCGGGCATTTAAAGGTTTCGGACATATTTTCGTTAAAATGTACACTGTGATACCAAATTTTAATGTGAAATTGGATGAAAAAGATGTGTTAGGTGCTGAATTACAGCATCAAAAGATGGACAAAAACAATAACTGCCAGTTGAAACTAAGGTGGTTGAAGTGCAGAGAAAAATATACCAAAGAGAAATAGCAAGGACTTTAGACCGATATGTAGAATGCAGGTTATGTTTACATCTTGTAGATCTTGTATAGTCGTATATTTGGAATAGTAAAAAAATTGTGTTTTTCATAAAAGTGAAATTATCTATGATGTAAAAGAATAGAAAAAAAGGTTCATGAAGCATTTTCAAAGAAATGCAGTTGAAAATTAATTAATAGCTGTCATTATAAGTAGATTGTTAGTTTTGAAATTCATGTATAGCTCGAAAAATACTAAATACAAATACGAAACACAAAATGTTCTATTACAAAAAGTGGAATTTTTTGTAAACTAAAATACACTAGGCATGCTTTTGATATGCGACATTCAAAATTCCTTCTTTCACAGTCCCTGAATGTTTACTTTCTATATAAGTGTAGTCGCCATCTTGAAAACGTAAATTACATGTAAAAAACTAGGGACGTAAATTACGTAGGTAATTTACATGTAAAAAACTACGTAAATTACCTAAGGTATATTACGTGCACAACCCTGGCAGTGACCGTAAATTACCAAATTTACTACATTTCTGACCAAATTTACCGTATTTACCGTTAATCCGGTAAATAGTAGTTTTAAAATAAAATATTAACAGATGAGTCATTATTTATATCTAAAACGAGTTATTAATAAATGCACGAGTTCATTTTATAAAGAATATCCTACTAAAATTATTGAATCAAGGAAAAATTGAAGAAGTCTTGAGTCGTTAACGAACATTACCTCGTTAACATAACATAGCTAATTGAATATGCCTATTGATTTGGCTATGTAAAGTGTCAGAATGATTTAGTTTCCTAGAGGTATATAAATTAATAGCTTTATTTTTTACAGTTGCCTACAAGTCGTAAGTAATGATTATAATTATAATTGTGATCTTACGTGTTTCAGTTTTTTTACGTATTTAATTTTGTTTTGAAAAATGTATATCATTCACGTACATTAAAAAGTAATTGTTTAATATTAAAGTCATTGTCACTACTTAAGCAGTTATTTCATTGTTAACAACAGTTATGAAAATGTTAAAAATTGTTTCGTAAATATTGAATTTGAAATGTTTTCAAAATAGCAGAGAAAACAATGAAGCCGGGTGATGTGAAGAAATTATATTACACGAAACTTGATGAAATTAAAAAAATCTACGCATGTCAATATCTCGGGCGTAAGTTTACATTTTTGGTTTGAACTGAAAATTGCACTTTTTATCATGATCCGCGACCGAGCCTGTTCTCATTTTATGTTCCTGTCACTTTGAGATGTTAAAGTTCCACATTCTATTTCTCGAAACTGAATGATTTTTTAAATCATACTTTCCTGGTCTCAATTCAGAAATACTTCAGCTTGGGAGTAAACTTTTGTTTCATCTTTAAATGGTGACTTCGATTTTACAGAACGTCTTTTCGTTACTTCGAATTTAATTAATGTTATTAAATTAATTCATGAAAAAAACGGAAATGTTTGTTAAAAACATTGCTTTATTTTTTATCATAATTTTTTTTTAAATTGATAGTCACGGTTTTAATGTAGGTACAAATAAATACATCAGGATAATACAAATTTTCATGATTTTCCGGTTAAAAAAATAAGTATATTTAGATTTTTATGATATTCTTCAGGAATAGACATGTATATCATTATTTTAACTTTATATTATTGCATAACACCGATGACAACTTAAGTTAGAGAGTTTAGGTTCCTTTAAAACGTCTAACACGTAATACTTGCACTTGATTCTCGACATGTTTGCTTTAAAATTAACAAGAAACAATATAAAATTGCGTTTTGCACTTATTAATCTGCTTGCAATCTTTTCAATTTAAATAAAAAAGCTATTTACCACTTTTACGGTAAATTTGGTAAGAAATGTTAGAAATTCGGTAATTTACGAGGTAAGGCCGGTCAGCGACCATCTGTAGGTATCTGCTAGGTATGTTACGGAAGCTTCGAGAATTTATGAGAATATTTAATTATATTCAGCGCACATTTAGGTAAATTCAGGGCCGCATTTAGGGTTGTGGGGACCCGAGGGCCTATTAAAATGTGGGGGCCTTTTGTAATTCCTTGCTGGCTTCTAAAAACAAAAGGTCATCGCAGTAGGAGCCGATGCAGAAGTGTATGCATGTCGCAGCGATTTTGATTTACCGACTAATTACATTTGTGGGGGCCCTGGGGCCATGTCCCCGCTGGTCCCGTACTAAATGTGGCCCTGGGTACATTTAAAATTTGGAAAACTTTGTGAGCAATAAAATAATAAATTTAGAACATTTTCAGAACACTTCGTATAATTGTCTTGCAATACTGCAAAAAGTTCAAAAAATAATATGATTACATTTGCATAAATATAAATAAATAAAATAATAAAATCAAAAGAGCAATAATTATTTATTTCAAAAACTATTCACACGTGTAACATTCAGTGAAGTTTTTTATTTAAACTAAATAATGTGATATTTTTGAACTGAAGATGTGTTCTTAGGTCCACTACACTTTTAGAGAAACAGCTGAATACTATAATACCAGTTTCTATCTTGTCTCGAAATTGGTCTGCGGTGCACTAAATAAAAAATATTGAAAAAGAATAATTGGAAAAGCAAATGGATAATGAAAGCAAAGTTGTCGTGGTCAGAAATTCGCTTCACGGAAGTTTGAGTCGGGTAAATTACCCTGGTAACCTACGGTAATATTGGTAAGTTACCGGGTAACTTACTCGACGTTCGCTCTCCGCGAGAATTTATGAGAATTTAGTTGTTTCTCCTTCCAAACTTCCGTGAAGCGTATTTCTGGCAACAACAACTTTGCTTTCATTATCCATTTGCTTCTCCAAACAGTTTTTTCCAATATTTTTTATTTAGTGCACCAAAGGCAAATTTCGAAAAAAGATAGAAACTGATATTACAGTATTTAGTTGTTTCTTAAAAAGCGTAGAGGTGCTAAGAACACTTTATCTTCAGTTTAAAAATATAACATTATTTAGTTTAACTAAAAAACTTTACTGAATGTTACACATGTGAACAGTTTTTGAAATAAATCATTGCTGCTTATTTCATTTTATCATTTTAATTATTTATATTTATTCAAATGTAATCATTTTATTTTTTGAAGTTTTTGCAGTATTGCAATTAGCTCCCAGACCGCACTGCGCATGCGTCACACCAGCAGCCTCATTGGATTTTGATCGCACGCTTATTTGAAATGATTAAATATACAAATCAATTTTTTACAATAGATATGTAATAATCATAATGTACAACCAAAAAATTATGATTGATTTAAAATTTACATTGGTGCAAAAAAGTATTCCTTGCTTTGAATTTAAAATCAATAATTTATTTGTAAAGAGTACAAACAAATAATTATTTCACCTTGCACTCTAAAATTCTATTTTTCGATCTGAAAATTAATTGTTATTATTTCCACAATGATGATTTATTATGAAAAATTGATTCACACATGTAATAGTTTCAAAAAGGTGCGCCATTTACAGCCAATGAGACTGCCGATGCAACGCATGCGCAGTGAACTTGGAGAACCAAATTTGGAGCACTGACGGCCCCTGCGCTATACGAGACGCCATTTACTTTTAGCGGTATATTCAAAATAAATTTGAGTTTATACTTGAAGTGTTTTTTCAAAAAACTATGTTAGTGCACCTTTTTCGAAACACATTTTATTGGCTCAAAAATTTTCTAAAATTCCATCGTACATTTTTGTAAGATAAATTAAAAATTAAAAATTGTTTAAAAATGTGAGATAAGTAGAAAACTAATAGCACCATTCGATACAACAATTTAAACGTTAATTTTTTGCTTTATCTCTATGATTAAAAATTTACCTCTTTTGTTGAAAACTCTTTTCTTTTGGTTTGTTTCAAATTAATTTTTTTAACTAAAAATGTTACTTAATTTTTTTTAATGATTTGAAATTTCATCTTTTTTACGTAAAAATGCAATAGTTTCATTGAAAATTAATTTTTTTGCTGAACAGTCATATTTTCAAGTTGAAAATTCAATGTTTATATAGAAAATTAGTCTTTTGGCTTGAAGGTTCACCAATTTAGATGATCTTTTTCTAAAATTTTTTTTTTCTTTTTAATGAAATTTCATCTTTTTGGTTGAAATATAAACTATTACACTTTTTGGTTAAGGTCTTTTTCGGATCAAAATTCAACTATTTTTTTGTTCAAATTTTGCCTTTTTGTTTCAAAAATTCATCTGGGTTAGTAAAAATTTGATCTTTCTTGGATAAAAATGTAACGGTCTGGTTGAGAATTTATCAGTTTTGGTTGAAGATTCAACTTTTTAAACAAAAATTCGCCTTTTTTGGTAGAATTATACTGTTTTTGAATTATAATCTTTTAGTTGAAATATTTTTTTATTTTTTTTTTTTTAAACTAATTTTTCTCATTTTTTATAGAAAGATAATAATCTTTTTGATTTGAAATTTCACCTTTTTTATGTAAAAATGCAACAGTTTCGTTGAAAATGAATTCTTTTACTGAACTAATTTAGCATTCAGAACAAATTTAGCAGTCAGAACTAAATAGCGGTCATAACTAATTTAGCTGCCAGAACTAATTTAGCAGTTAGAAATAATTTAGCAGTCACAACTAATTTAGCAGTCACAACTAATTTAGCAGTCACAACTAATTTAGCAGTCAGAACTGATTTAGCAGTCAGAAATAATTTAGCAGTAAGACCTAATTTAGTAGTCAGAACTGATTTAGCAGTCTGAACTAATCTGGGAATCACAACTAATTTTGCACTCAGAACAAATTTATAAGTCGGAACTAATTTAGCATTTGGAACTAATTTATCAGTCTGAACTAATTAAGCAGTCAGAACTAACTTAGCGGTCATAACTAATTTAAAAGCCAGAACTAATTTAGCAGTCACAACTAATTTAGCAGTCAGAACTGATTTAGCACTCAGAACTAATTTAGAAGTCAAAACTAATTTAGTAGTCAGAACTAATTTAGCAGTCAGAACTAATTTAGCATTAAGACATAATTTAGCAGTCAGAACTGATTTAGCAGTCTGAACTAATTTAGGAGTCACAACTAATTTTGCACTCAGAACAAATTTATAAGTCGAAACTAATTTAGCATTTAGAAATAATTTAGCAGTCTGAACTAATTTAGCAGTCAGAACTAACTTAGCTGTCATAACTAATTTAGCAGTCAGAAATAATTTATCAGTCAGAACTAATTTATAAGTTGAAGCTTATTTAGCAGTCAGAACTAATTTAGCAGCAAAACATTATTGAGCAGTCAGATCTGATTTAGCAGTCTGAACTGATTTAGCAGTCATACCTAATTTTGCACTTGGAAATAATTTAGCATTCAGAACTAATTTAGTCCTAAGAACTAATTTATCAGTCGAAACTAATTTAGCAGTTAGAACTAACTTAGCAGGCATAACTAATTTAACAGCCAGAAATAATTCAGTGGTTAGAACTAATTTAGCAGTCACAACTAATTTAGCAGTCACAACTGATTTTGCAGTCACAACTAATTTAGCACGCAGAACTAATTTAGAAGTCCGAACCAATTTGGCATACAGAAATAATGTAGCATTTAGAACTAATTTAGCAGTCAGAACGAATTTAGAAGTCAGAACTAATTTAGCACTCAGAACTAATTTAACAGTCAGAAATAATTCAGCACTTAGAACTAATTTAGAAGTCAAAGCTAATTTAGCAGTCAGAACTGATTTAGCAGACAGAACTAATTTAGCACCTAGAACTAATTTAGAAATCCGAACTAATTTGACAGTTAAAACTAATTTGTCAAACAGAAATAATTAAGCAGTCAGAACTAATTTAGCACTTATAACTAATTTAGCAGTCGGAAATAATTTAGCAATCAGAACTAATTTCGAAGTCAAATCTAATTTAGCAGCCCTAACTAATTCAGCAGTCAGAACTAATTCAGCAGTAAGACCTAATCTAGCAGTCAGAACTTATTTAGCAGTCTGAACTAGTTTAGGAGTCACAACTAATTTTGCACTCAAAACAAATTTATCAGCATAACTAGTTTGGCACTCAGAACTAATTTAGCCCTCAGAACTGATCTAGAAGGCTAAGCTAATTTAGCGGTCAAAACTAATTTAGCAGCCAGAACTAATTTTGAAGCCAGAACTCATTTAGCTGCCAGAACTAATTTAGCAGTTGGAACTTATTTAGCAGTATCAACCAATTTAGCAGTCAGAGCTAATTTAGCAGTGAGAACAAATTTATCAGACAGAACTGATTCAGCAGCCAGAAATAATTTAGCAGTGAGCACTAATTTAGAAGTTGAAGCTAATTTAGCAGGCAGAGATAATTTAGCAGTAAGACCTAATTTAGCAGTCAGAACTGATTTAGCAGTCTGAACTGATTAAGGAGTCACAACTAATTTTTCAGTCAGAACTAATTTAGCATTCAGAACTAATTTAGCACTCAGAACTAATTTAGCAGTCAGAACTAATTCAGCAGTCAGAACTAACTGAGCGGTCATAACTCATTTGACAGCTAGAAATAACTTAGCAGTTAGAACTAATTTAGCAGTTAGAACTAGTTTAGTATTCACAACTAATTCAGCGGTCAGAACTGATTTAGCAGTTAGAACTAATTTAGCAGTCACAACTAATTCGGCAGTCAGAACTGATTTAGCAGTCAGAACTAATTTAGCACCCAGAACTAATTTAGAAGTCCGAACTCATTTGACAGTTAAAACTAATTTGTCAGTCAGAACTAATTAAGTGGTCAGAACTAATTTAGCGCTCAGAACTAATTTAGCAGTCAGAAATAATTTAGCACTCAGAACTAATTTAGCAGTCTGAACTAATTTAGCAGTCAAAACTAATTTAGCAGTCAGGAATAATTTAGCAGTAAGACATAATTTAGCAGTCAAAACTAATTTAGCAGTCAGAACTAATTTAGCAGTCAGAACTGATTTAGCAGTCAGAACTGATTTAGCAGTCTGAACTAATTTAGCACTCAGAAATAATTTAACAGTCAGAACTAAATAATAATAGTCATAGGCAAAATTTGTGAACTTTATTTAAATTCGATAAATAGGTACCATCATTCGACGTAGTAACCTCCCATCAATGATGTCTCTTCCTTTTCCTTTTGTTTGTAAACGCCAGTAAAGGTTCAGGTCAATTTAAATTTTCCTTTACACTCAGTTTGTGTAGCAGTTCGTAGGTCAGTCTTATTCTACAAATTGGTAACGATTGCTGCAACTTTCAAAAAATCTAAACAAGAAAATTAAATTTTTTCAAGTTTTTTGAACGATATAGGCGTTTACTCAAAATAAAAGAGGTAAGCTAATTTTAAGTATTAATTAATTATTTTAAATTGAGGGTATACTTCTGAGAAGGTCATCACAAAATATTGACTTGAAACTTGGTCTAAAAGTTCCTTTTGCATCGTAGTTGAAATTCTCAAAAGGATTTTTATCGCAGATTAATAGAAATTAAATTAAAAAGAAATTTTATTTTGAAAAGGATTTTTTTTTATAATTTCGAAAAATATAGATCTGAGATAAAAATGTTGTGCATAAAAGTTGAAAGATGAATTCTTAACCAATAAAATGTAGTTGCATTTTCAACCAAAAATGTAATTTTGAACTAAAATTATGAATCTTTAACTGAAATAGTTAAATTTTAAATTTAAAACATTAATTTTTGACAACAAGAAAAGATAAATATTCAACTCTAAAATTAATTGTTTTTTCCTTCTGGAAGTGTTTTTATAGATTTTAGAAAATTTTCAATTCCAGGCTTATGAAAAATTTCAATTTTCCTATATTGGGTTATAAATCTCTATGGCTCTGGAAATTAATTTTGTTCTTTCTTGATGAAGCTTCCTTACTTTTGTTACTTTTGTATTTTTTTGTCAATTTAGAATTTTGTCAGTTTAGGTTTTTGTCAAAAATCTCGAAAAATGTTGATCTCAGATAAAAATATTTTGGATGAAAGTTGTAGATCTTAGCGAAATACATTTTTTTGTACATTTTTCCCTGAAATTAATATTTTTCAAGAAAAATGACGAAAATGAATTTTCATTTTTTTTTTCAAATGGAATAAATTTTCTGAAATATTAATTAATTTCAGAGTATGTGTCAACTCATTTCTCCTTCCTTTCTGGGGTCCTTCATTCTGAATTAATTAATATTTAGTCAAATTTAATCCATTTTTTAAAGAAAAATCTGGGAATGCATTTTTGTTGTTTTCCTGTAAAACTATTAATTTTAGGGAAAAAGTGTAGCAACAAAAAAAATGTATTTTGCTGAGATTTATAACTTCATCTACAATATTTTTCATATCAGACCAACATTTTTTGAGATATACTTACAATAAATTACCCAAAATTCATTTTTAGAATTTTCCAAAAATTTACGGAAATTTATGAAAATTTTCGGTAATTAATGGTAATTTGACCAGTAAATATAGTAACTTACCATAAATTACCTAATATTCATTTTTTAAAATTTCCATAAATTTCTGGAAATTTATGACAATTTTCGGTAATTTATTGTAATTTTACCGGTATATACGGTAAGATGCCCTAAATGACCCAAAATTCATTTTTAAAAATTTCCATAAATTTTCAGAAATTTACGAAAATTTTAGGTAATTTATGGTACTTTTACCGGTAAATATAATAACTTGCCGTAAATTACCCAATATTCATTCTTTTTAATTTCCGTTTTATGAAAATTTTCGGTATTTTATCGTAATTTTACCTGTAAATATAGTAACTTACCATAAATCACCCAATATTCAATTTTTTTTAATTTCCATACATTTCCGGAAATTTATGGAAATTTTGTATGTGACATAAAAAATTAATTTCCAGAGTCATAATTTTTGAGTCAAGTATTTTTTGTTGGTTAAAAACTAATTTTTAAAAATGAAAATTCAACTATTCGACTTGAAGATTCATCATTTTAGTTGAAAATTATTATTTTTTGCTCAAGAATATTATTATTTGGTTGAAAATTTCATTATTTTATTCAATATTCAACAATTTTAAAGAGAATCATCCTTTTCGGTTGAAAATTCGACAGTCTTTTCGAAAAATCGTTTTTGGGTTGAAAATTGAACTATTTGTTTTAAAATTAACTTTTTTGTTGAAAATGCACATTTGCGGATTAAAAATTCAGTTGTTTTCTGGAAAATTCACCTTTATCACCCGAAATTTCAACAATTTGATTTATTTCATCTCTCGATTGAAGAACCTTTCTTGGTTGAAAATTTATTGAGAATAATTTTTTTTCATTGAAAATTAATTAAACAATTTTTTTAATTAAGTTTTTTAGTTCAAAATTTAAGTTTTCCATTTTTGGTTGAAAGTTTAAATTGTCCATTTTTGCTTGAAAAATTATCTTTTCTAGCCGAAAATTCATGTAATTTGTAGAAGATTAATCTTTTTTGGTTGAAGATTCATCATTTTAGTTGAAAATTTATCTCTTTCATTGAAAAATGAAATAGCTTGTTAATTTTTTTTTTGTTATGAAACATTTATTTTGTTCTCTGGAAATTTAAAAATTCCATTTTTAGAAAATTTACATTTTTTGTTGTTGAAAATTCAACTACTTTGTTGAAAACTGTTCCTTCATAGTTACAAATTCAACTGTTTGGTTGAAAATTCAACTACTAACTTTGTTAAAAGTTGAACTTCTTTGATTAAAATTAATTTTCTTGTTGTTAAAAAATAAGCTATTTTATTTGAAATTATTTTTTTGTTTGATAATTAATTTTTGTTGGAAAATTATCTATTTAATTTTTGGTTTAATATATTTTTTTTTGTTTGGTTGAAGATTAATCATCTTAGTTAAAAATTGATCTCTTCCCTTGAAAACCAAGCTATTTTGTAGAGAATTCTTCTTTATTTTTTGATTAAACGTTAATTTTTTCATTGGAAATTTAACTCCTCCATCTTTGGAAAATTTATCTGTTTTAGTTGATAATTAAACTATTTGGTAAAAACTTGATCTTTTTCATTCGAAAATTCAACTATTTGGTTGAAAATACAACTAGTTGGTTGAAAGTTGAACTCCTTTAATAAAGCTTCTTTTTCTTTTTTTGGTTAAAAATTTAACTAATTTGTTTGAATTATTTTTTTATAAAATTAATTGTTTGAATTGAAAATTTATCTATTCCTTTTTTGGTGGAAAATTTCTTACTTTCGTTGAAAATTTAACTCTTTGGTTGAAAATTTGTGTATTTTATTGTTGAAGATTCATCTCTTTTTGTTTGAAAATTAATCGTTTTAGTTGAAAATTCATCTCTTTCGTTGCAAATTTTTAATTAATTTTGGAATAAACATTAATTTTTTCACTAGAAATTTAATTATTCAATTTCTGGAAAATGTAATGTTTTATAGTTTAAAATTCAACTACTGTGTTGGAAATGGATCTGTTTTAGTTAACAATTAAACTCTTTGGTTTTAAGTTGTAGTCTGCTGATAAAAATTTAACTATTTTGTTTGAAATTATCTTTTGTTTGTTAGAAAATTAATTTTTATTCCAATTGAAAATTTATCGATTCCTTTTTTGGTTGAAAATTCCTCACTTTCCTTGAAAATTTAACTCTTTGGTTGAAAATTCATGTATTTAATTGTTGAAGATTCATCTTTTTTGTTTGGAAATTAATCATTTCAGTTGAAAATTTATTTATTTCGATGAAAACAGAACTATGTTGTTAAAAATTCTTTTATATTTTTTAATTAAACATTAATTTTTTTCTCTGGAAATTTAACTATTCCATTATTTGAAAAAATAAACTTTGTTTAGTTTTTGTTTGGAAATTATTTTTTTAATTGAAAATTCATCTATTTCATTTTTTGTTCAAAGTATTTATTTTTTAGTTGAAGATTCAACTATTAGGTTTAAAATGTCTTTTTTTTAGTTAAAAAATTCATGTATTTTATTGAAGAGTCATCTTTTTTGGTTGAAGATTCATCGTTTCAGTTGAAAATTGATCTCTTTCGTTGGAAAACAAAATATTTTTTTAAAAATTCGTTTTAATTTTATGATTGAATACTAATTTTTTACCGGGAAATTTAACTCTCCTTTTATGGAAAATTGATCTTTTTCAGTTGAAAATTCACCTGCTTGTATAAAATCGATGTTTGAACTTTGTTGAACTCGTTCGAATTAATTTCATTTTTCTTTGGCCTTAAAATTTAACAATTTTGTTCCAAAATATATTTTTTTAAATTTATTTATTTTTTTAATAAAAAATCTATTAATTCCATTTTTGATTGAAACTTCCTCTCTTTCGTTGAAAATTTAACTACTTAGTTGAAAGTTGAACTCCTTTGTTAAAAATTTAACTATTTTGTTTACAATTTTTTTATTGGTCAGAAAATTAATTTTTTACATTGAAAATTGACCTTTTCCGTTTTTGGTGTAAAGTATTAATTTTTTTTTCAGTTGAAGATTCAACTATTTGGTTGATGATTTTTGGTTGAAAATTCCTCTCTTTCGTTGAAAATTTAACTAATTAGTTGAAAAATTGAACTACTTTGTTAATGATTGAACTATTTTGTTCACAATTATTTTTTTTGTCAGAACATTAATTTTTTAAATTGAAAATTGATCTATTCCGTTTTTGGTGCGAAATATTTATTTGTTTTATTTTAAGATTCAACTATTTGGTTGAGGATCTATCTTTTTTAGTTGAACATTTATGTCTTTTGTTGCAGCTAAAAATTTAAATACTTCATTTATGGAAAATTGATCTTTTTCAGTTGAAAATTCACCTACTTTGCTGAAAATCGATTTTTGAACTTTTGTGAACTCCTTTGTTTATATTCATTTGTTTTTTGGGTTTAAAATCTAACTATTTTGTTTGAAATAATTTTTTTTTTAATTTATTGGTTTTAATAAAAAATGTATCTATTCCATGTTTGTTGAAAATTTCTCTTTTTCGTTGAAAATTTAAATACTTAGTTGCAAGTCGAACTCCTTTGTTAGAATTTAATTAATTTGTTCACAATTTTGTTGTTGTTATAAAATTAATTTTTTAAATTGAAAATTGATCTATTCCGTTTTTGGTTCAAAGTTTTTATTTTTTCAGTTGAAAATTCAACTACTTGGTTGGAAATCGATTTTTGAACTTTGTTGAACTCCTTTGATTAAATTTAATTTTTTTTTTGGTTTGAAATTTAACTATTTTGTTTGAATTTTTTTTTTATTAATTTTTTGTCAATAAAAAATTTATCTATTCCATTTTTGGTTTTCGTTGAAGATTCATCATTTAAGTTGAAAATTTATCTCTTTCGTTGAAAAACAAACTATTTTGTTCAAAATTTAATTTTTTTTTGATTAGACAATAATTTTGTTCACTAAAAATTTAACTACTCCATTTATGGAAAATTGATCTGTTTCACTTGAAAATTCACCTACTTTGTTGGAAATCGATTTTTGAACTTTGTTGAACTTCTTTGATTAATTTCATGTTTTTTTTTTTTTTGAATTGAACTATTTTGTTTGAAATTATCTTTCTTTAAAAAAAATTGATTTTCAAATAAAAAATTTATCTATCCCTTTTTGATTGAAAATTCCTCTCTTTCGTTAAAATTTAACTAATTAGTTGAAAATTGAACTGCTTTATTAAAAATTCAACTATTTTATTTACATTTATTTGTTTTGTCAGAAAATTAAACTTTTGAATTGAAAATTGACCTATTTCGTTTTTGGTGTAATTTTTTTTTAGTTGAAGATTCAACTATTTGGTTGAAGATCTCTCTTTTTTAGTTGCAAAATTCGTGTATTTTGTTGCAGCTTCGCCTTTTTTCGTTGAAGATTCATAATTTCAGTTGAAAATTTATCTCTGTCGGTAAACACCAAACTATTTTGTTGAAATTTTATTTTTATTTTCTGATTAGACATTAATTTTGTTCACTAAAAATGTAACTACTCCATTTATGGAAAATTGATCTTTTTCAGTTGAAAATTCACCTAATCGTTGGAAATCGATTTTAGAACTTTTTTGAACTCCTTTGATTAAATTTAAGTTTCTTTGTTGTTTAAAATTTAACAATTTTGTTTGAAATTATTTTTTTTTAATTTGCTTTTTTTCCTAACAACAAATTTGTGTATTCTATTTTTGTTTGAAAATTCCTCTGTTTCGGTGAAAATTTAAATACTTAGTTGAAAGTTGAACTCCTTTGTTAAAAATTTAACTATTTCGTTTTCAATTATTTTCCTTTGGTTAGAAAATTAATTTTTTTAAATTGAAAATTGATCTGTTCCGTTTTTGGTGCAAAGTTTTTATTTTTTCAGTTGAAAATTCACCTGCTTCGTTAGAAATCGAATTTTGAACTTTGTTGAACTCCTACGATTAAATTTTTTTTCTGGTTTAAAATGTAACTATTTTGTTTAAAATTATGTTTTTTTTTAAATTTATTTATTGCCAATAAAAAATGTATCTACTCCATTTTTGGTTTTCGTTGAAGATTCATCATTTGACTTGAAAATTTATCTCTTTCGTTGAAAACCAAACTATTTTGATGAAAATTTAATTTATTTTTATTTTTAGTACACATTAATTTTGTTCACTAAAAATTTAACTACTCCATTTATGGAAAATTGATCTTTTGCAGTTGAAAATTCACCTACTTTTTTGGATATCGATTTTTGAAGTTTGTTGAACTCCTTTGTTTATATTTCATTTTTTTGGGGGTTTAAAATTGAACTATTTTGTTTAAAATTATTTTTCTTTAATTAATTAATTTTGTTTTATTAAAAAATTTATCTATTCCATTTTTGGTTGAAAATTCCTCTCTTTTGTTGAAAATTTATCTACTTAGTTGAAAGTATAACTACTTTGTTAAAAATTTAACTATTTTGTTTAAAATTATATTTTTTTTCATAAAATTAATTTTTTAAATTAAAAATTGATCTATTCTGTTTTTGGTGTAAAGTATTCATTTTTTTTTATTCGAAGATTCAACTATTTAATTGAGGATCTATCTTTTTTAGTTGAAAATCTATGTATTTTGTTGCAGCTTCGTCTTTTTTGGATGAAGATTCATAATTTCAGTTAAAAATTTATCTCTTTCGGTAAACACCAAACTATTTTGTTGGAATTTTATTTTTATTTTCTGATCAGACATTAATTTTGTTCTCTAAAAATTTAACTACTCCATTTATGGAAAATTGATCTTTTTTAGTTGAAAATTCACCTACTTTTTTGGAAATCGTTTTTTGAACTTTATTGAACTCCTATGGTTAAAATTCATTTTTTTTGTTTTGTTTAAAATTTAACTATTTTGTTTGAAATTATTATTTTTTAAATTTATTTATTTTTAATAAAAAATTGATCTATTTCATTTTTGTTTGAAAATTTCTCTCTTTCGTTGAAAATGTAACTACTTAGTTGAAAGTTGAACACCTCTGTTAAAAATTCAAATATTTTTTTTACAAGTATTTTTGTTTTGTTAGAAAATTATTTTTTTAATTGAAAATTGATCTATTCCGTTTTTGGTTCAAAGTTTTTATTTTTTCAGTTGAAAATTCAACTACTTTGTTGGAAATCGAGTTTTGAACCTTGTTGAACTCATTTGATTAAATTTCATTTTTGTGGGGTTTAAAATTTAACTATTTTGTTTACAATTTTATTGTTGTTAGGAAAATTAATTTTTTTTCAATTGAAAATTTATCTATTCCGTTGAAAATTCCTCACTTTCGTTGAAGATTTAACTCTTGGGTGGAAAATTCAAGTATTTCATTGTTGAAAATTCTTTCATAATTTTGAATTGAACATTATTTTTTTTCTCTCGGAATTTAACTATTCCATTCTTGGAAATATTCACTTTTTTTTAGTTTTTATTTCGAAATTAATTTTTTAATTGAAAATTTATCTATTCCATTTTTCGTTTAAAGTTTTTATTTTTTTAGTTCGTGATTCAACTATTTGGCTTAAAATGTCTCTTTTTCAGTTGAAAATTCACCTACTTTGTTGGAAATTAATTTTTGAACTTTGTTGAACTCCTTTGATTAAATTTCATTTTTGTTTTGTTTAAAATTTAACTATTTTGTTTACAATTATTTTTTTGTTGGAAAATTAATTTTTTTAATGGAAAATTGAGATATTCCGTTTTTGGTGTAAATTATTTATTTTTTTAATTTGAAGATTCAACTATTTGGTTGAAGATTTCTCTGTTTTAGTTGAAAATTCATGTATTTTGTTTCAGCTTTGTCTTTTTAGGTTGAAGATTCATCATTTGAGTTGAAAATTTTTCTCTTTCGTTAAAAAACAAACTATTTTGTTGAAAATTTATTTTTATTTTTCGATGAGGCATTAATTTTGTTCACTAACAATTTAAAATCAATAATCTCATAAAAATTAAACTTTATATTTCAGAAAAATTTCGAAAACTGAAATGTCGTCATTTAAACGTATACCATCATCAAATGGAATATCCGGAGAAACCCCGAGGAGGAATCGAGTGGTAACAGCGACTGGTATAGATGCTGAATTTCTTCCAATAATTTCGAGAATTCTTCGCGATGTAGAAAAGGAACCGAAAGTTGGTCTGGCGAGAACTAACAAATGTCAGGATGTCGCTCAAAAGGCGGAAGAATTGCATAAAAAGTTCGATCTCGTGAGGAATCAAATAAAGAAACTACCAGGTATCGAATTAAGCAAAGAGGATCAGCTAAAAAATTTAGAAATTTTACAAAAACAACTGACATTGAAGAAGGAACTTATATCGAAGTATCGCAACGTGGCTCCTCAGTAAAATGTAAAGTTTAGGGGAACCTTCCTACAGTGGATAATGCAACCTACAGTGGATAATCATTAATTTAGAGCACAAATACAATAAAAAAAATTAATTTTAATTTCAATTTATCAACACCTATAGTGTCTTAACTATTAATTAAATTAGAATAATTATTTTACGTACATTATTTTGAATAATTGATTATCCACTGTAGGTCGCATTATCCACTGTAGGGAGGGTTCCCCTATAATTTAGTGTTCTTGCTTGAGAAAAAAATGTATACTCTTTTTTATATAACGTTTTTTTTTGCAATGTAGAATATTCTGTGCAAAAGTCAAGATTGTCAGAATTGTCAACATTTGCTACAAAAGTAAAAAATGAGAATGTATTTTGTGATGCATGGAATAAAATAAACAATTTATAAAATATTGTCAATTCATTTTGCATTTCGACTTTCGAAATGAAAAATAGTTTTTTCCTATTGTAGAAAATATTGTTAAATATATAATTTATAAAAAAAAATTATCTTGCGTTTTCTGCCTTACCAGCAATCGCTGTAGAAGGAAAGATAGATACTATGTATCTGAGGTAGTTTTGATATGAGGGTTCCGGCAAAGTGATAGCGCATGCGACTTTTTTTCTGGCGCGATTTTCAAATTAAAATATAAGTAAATTATTAATAGAAAAATTTTAATTTAATAGTACCTATTATTTACAATTATAGAATAGGTAGGACAACATTTTTGATAATTTATGAAAATTTATGCCTCAACTTCAGAATCAATATATATAATATATTTCTATTTATTATTGTATTTATTATTTTTATTATTATTTACTATTTTTTTATAAAAAAGACCAATTTTCAACGAATAATACTAACATAATCTATTATTATTATTATTCGAATATTGTAAATATTCTTTGTAATAAAATTATTTTTTGTAACCAATAGCAATTTCAGACAAAAAAAATAACAACACAAAACATTGGTTCAGATTGTAAAACTTCTTTCAAATATTTTTTGTTTGTTTAAAAATTAAAATCACCAATTTCTGGTGAAAATGTTGACATAACCTAAAATTGTTTCAAAATTTTGTTATCTTCTTTGAAATACAATTATTTTTTATTAAAAGTGCCAATTTCCGGTATAAAATGCATGAAAAAAAAGAATAGTGAATTTAATGACTCTGATTGATAATCTGAAAAATCTTACAATTTTTTAAATAAAAAATACAACCAAATTTTTGACGAAAAAAAAAAATTAACATACCATAACAAAAAATAGTTCCAAATTGTAAGTCTTCTTTGAAATTGAAGGATTTTCATTTATAGTAACCAATTTCCGGTAAAACATGTAAATATAACCTTAAATTGTTCCAAAATATTGTAAATCGTCTTTGAAAACTCGTGAATCTTCTTTAAAATATTTTGTTTTTTAGATAAAAGATACCAATTTTCGACAAAAAACACTACTAGCTACGAAACTGTTCAACAATTGCAAATTTTGTCCGAAATATAATGATTTTTGTTTTGAAGAAACAATTATTAAACCGCTAACATAACCTAAAATTGTTTAAAGTTTTCAATCTTTTTTTAAATATAATTTTTGTTTGGATCAAAAATACCAATTTCTGACGAAAAACAATAAAATAATTCAAAATTGTTAAATGATTCTTAATCGTCTTCAAATTATAACGGTTTTTGTTTTAACAGACAAATTTTTCCTGTTGAATGCTCACATAACCTAAAATTGTTGAAATTGCGTATTTTCTTTGAAATCTGGTTTTTTAAAGTGATAAATACTAGTTTTCGGCGAAAAACACGAACATAATCCAAAATTGTTCAAAGATTCTAAATATTGCTTTATTTATAATGATTTTTGTTTCATAATAATAATTTTGGTATAAATGGCTGACGTAACCTAAAATTGTTTAAAAATTATAAACCTTCAAATTATAAACAAAAACGTTGACAAAACCGAAAAACGTAAATTTATAAAAAACTGTTATTTGAAATATAATAATTTTTGATTAAAAATATCAAGTTTTTCTGCAAATCGCAAACATAACCTAACATTGTTTTTTCAAATTGGGAATCTTGATGATGAAGTTTGTTTAAAAACACCAATTTCAGGTGAAAAACAACTTACCAACTTAATTTTTTTTAGAAAATCTAAGTTTTTTCGAAACTTTATGATTTTATATTATTATTAAAAAAAAATAATTTTTAGCAAAAAGGATTAACATAAAACATGTATAATATTTTACATAATTTATTAGATAATTTAGCCACTCAAATTGAGTAATGTTAATTGTTGCTATCAATGAAAAAAACTTCGAAAAGATCCAATCATTATGTTTATTTATGAATTAATACTTTTTTGTCAACAATTGTATTATTATTAACAATAGTAGGACCTTGTTTGATGGTTTTTCATACTTATTAATCGATTTTTGGCTATAACTTTATTGCAAGAAGTATGTGCACATTGAAAAATATAATAAGTTATATTTCTTCTTATTGTTAACAAATTGCATAAACAAATTACTAGTTTAAGCAATTTTTAAAGTTCAAGTCAGTTTGTTTCAAAAGTGTTTTCTTTGGCTTGCTGACGATAATTCAGTGAAGTAATTGCCATTTAATTAAAAATATAAATGCTATAAACAAATTTCATGAAAGAACAATAATTGACAAATATGAATGTTTTATATAAAATCACATTTGGCACTAAGTGACAATCTACTTTACTGAATCATTACTTACGGGCCAAATAAAGCACTTTTGAAAAGTACCTGGAACTTTTAAAAATTGCTTAAACTAAGAAATTGTTTATGTAATTTGTTAATAACATTGAGAAATATGATTTATTATACTTTTTAATGTTCTAATATTACTTCATATTTAATTAATGTAAAAAATAGCTTAATAAATATCGAAAATCATGAAAAAATCTCCTTCTATTGTTTATAACAATACAATTGGTAATAAATAATTATCTATTCATATTCACCTATATTAACTTGTGCTTTGCGAAGTTTTTTTTGTTGATTGGAACAGTAATATCTCTCATTTTGAATTGCTTACGAGTTATAATTACAACCGTATCTTAAAATGAACAATTTATTAATGTTTAAATAAGCAAAGAAATGTTCCTATGAAATCTAAGACGACAAGTCTATCAAAAAATATATTTTTTGTGAAGGACAGTTTTAAATATATATCATAATTTATATTTGTTGTAAAAGACAGTTTGCAATTGAAATGTATAGTTTTTTCAAATTTCTTTGTCTATGTCGTTTATTAATCAGCATTTTTTGATCTCAACAAAATCGTTCTGAAAAAAATAACTATTCATGACGTAACCGTAAAAATTGTTCAAAAAGTTATGATTGTTTAAAAAATTATAGCATAAGTTTTGAGACTTCGCATTACTTAGTTCTCTAGAGGACTAAATGCCACATTACTTCGCTGTTACGTCACCAATCGAGAAAAGACCAACTTAGATTCTTCTGAACGAACGTGTAAGTCTTACGTTCCAGAGAAGAATAACTTTTAAAGATTTAAAATAGAAAAACAATTTTAAGAAAATTAAAACTGTTTAGATAAATACAAAATATGTTGTAAAAGAAATATTACTCTTGATATTTATAAAACTTATAATTTATCCCGAAAAATAATAAATTTTCACGATTAACTGGAAAAAATATTTTGCATTTTTTGGGGCATTTTCCGGGCACAATACAAGGGGTTGCGGGTGTAAAAATCAGAAGTTATTGCGTGGAAATTATTCCTTGATCATTCCTTAAGAGGTGACTAAACTTTAATTTACAAAAAGTGGATACAAGTACTTCTTTTTTGTATTTGTTCAAAAACTGAGTTTTTCCCATTGAATATTTCCATATTTTAGAGTAGAGGATTTCGAAAAGCACTTCAAAGTCTGCCCCGATTCGACAATTAGTCTTTACAATTAAACAATATTTAAAATTAGAAGCGCTTGAGGTCGTATTATGCAATATGATATAAAGTTTAATTTGATGTCACTGAATAACTGTTTCTATTAAAAAGAAAGAATAAAAATATAATCTCGATTGGAAAATAAATCCCCTGTCATTTCCTGATCAAAAAAATTCACGACATAGCAAATGCCCTTTAAGAAAATAAAATCACAATAAATAGCTTTAGGGAGACAATGCGACGCACAACGGGCAAAACGCGCAACGTGCGTGGTGCTACGGAAAACGTTTACTGCGCAGCTATAGTTTTCAGTAGCTGTCGACGGAATTCTGAAAGCCCGTATTCCCACTTCTACGATTACCCATTTTCTAAATTTTTTTTTACAAATCATATAAGAAGCCGCTTACTTCAAATTTGAGTACTTTTTTTCCGTGTATAAAAGCACAAAAGAGGGTTTGATCGAAAAACCGAAAACACCTTTGAATTCGTTTCGGAAATACCTAAATGCGCTTTTCTTTTTTAAACCATTTTAAAAACAATTAAATCATTGTTCCATAATTTCAAAGTTTGCAAAGCATCATAAACAAAAGAAGGGTACAATAAAAAAAGTCGAAAACCCCTTTGAATTCATTTCGGAGATATCCAAATACGCCTTTCTTTTTTAAAACGATTTTTAAAAAAATTATGTCATTTTTTTATAAATTTCAAACGTTGCAAAGCATCATAAATAAAAGAAGGGCCCTATAGAAAAACCGGAATCACCTTTGAATTCGTTTAGGGAAAACGGGCAAAACGCGCAAGGTGCGTGGTGTTGCGGAAAACCTTCACCGCGCAGCTATAGGTTTCAGTGACTGTCGACGGAATTTGAAAAAGCCGCTTAATTCAAATTTAGGCATTTTTTTCCGTGTATAAAAGCACAGAAAAAGGTCAGAGGAAGAGAGAAAAGCTTGGAAATTAAACTGGGAAGATCGATTTCAGATAATGATCGCGTAGGTAGGAGTAAAGGTAGGGTGAAGGTTTTTTTTATTAATTTTTTTTTTGAGTGCGCAAATCGGCACGTGCGAACGGAAATGCAGGGGCTGGAAAAAGAGAAACGGGAGGCAGTCATTTGATCATTTGATGGGATTACCAAGGAGAAGAGATAGTCGGTGTCTCTCGGAGCGATGTGCCTCTGCGCCCTGTAGTTACTTCAATTAGATGAAATCGTGCCCGTATCGGACCGACTGCGACTGGAGAAAGGTGGGCTGTAAGGGACAGTCTCAAAAAAAAAAAAAAAAAAAAAAGATAGGAGAAAATTCATGGCATCCCTGCTCGGCAGTCACGGAACATCGAAAGACGTGCTTCATTCCTCTAGATTATCGCTAATCATCTCAATCGACGCAATTTCCACCGTAGGTGAAAAATGCAGCCATTCGAAAAAGTCTCTTACATTTTTGCTCCTGTCTGAAAATAATTTCACAGATTATTACTATTTTGTGAATTATGAAAAACTTCTGATAATAATTTCATATAATTTTATAATTTTTATAATTTCATAATAATTTCAATTTTTAAAAATTTTCTGTTATTCTCTAATGATAATACAGATTTCTTTAAAAATTTGATTTGAACCATCTAGCATAATAATGCGTATATTTTCTGAAATAAATCTTCTTCTCTCGATCTCTCTAGTAGCCTAATAGGAAAAGCACCTGACCGGGAATCAGAAGTTCTGTGGTTGGAATTCCAGCGGAGTGAAAGAAGATCTTTTCATCAGAAAAAAAATTAATTGAAAAAAATTATTTTTAATTTATAACTCCATCTAGTCTGGGAAAGAAGTTAAAAATTGTCTGTTATTCACTGATGATAATATAGATTCCTTTAAAAATTTGATTCGCACCATCTAGCATAATAATGCGTATATTTTCATGAATAAAGTTTCTTTTCTCGATCTCTCTAGTAGCCTAATGGGAAAAGCACCTGACCGGAGACCAAAATTTATGTGGTTCTAATCCCAGCGGAGTGAAAGGAGATCTTTTTTTTCAGAAAAAAAATTCATTACAAAAAATGATTTTTAACTCATAACTCTATCTAGTCGGGGAAAGAAGTTAAAAATTGTCTGTTATTCACTGATGATAATACAGATTCCTTTAAAAATTTGATTCGCACCATCTAGCATAATAATGCGTATATTTTCTTGAATAAAGTTTCTTTTCTCGATCTCTCTAGTAGCTTAATGGAAGAAGCACCTGACCGGAAATTAGATGTTATGTGGTTCGAATGCCAGCGGATAGAAAGAAGCAGATCTTTTCTTCAGAAAAAAAAATTAATTAAAAAAAAAATGATTTTTGATTCATGACTCCATCTAGTCTGAAAAATAAGTTTAAGATTTTCTGTTATTTTCTAATGATGATACAGATACCTTTGAAAATTTCATTAAAAAAGGATTAATTTCACGAGGTGTCTATTCGTACGGCTGATCGGCTGATCGGCTGATCGGTCATGTAAACCCTTTCCAGTTCCCCCAATCATTTTGCAAGATTGTGTACGGCTGGCCGTACGGATATCCTCAGTATTAATTTTAAGGGAGTGACAAAAATTCCCGATGCTAGGAAATTGTGAAAAAAAGCTGAAAATGCAATATTCAGAACTCTTGGAATATTCGGAATATGAAAAATTGAAAAAAATGTTTTCAAGCAATAAAAAATAAACAAATATTTAAGTGCGCATTCTTTAAGCCATTTTTAAAACAATTAGGACATTTGTTGAATAATTTTAAACTTTGCAACACATTATAAACAAAAGAAGGGTTTGATCGAAAAATCGAAAACATCTTTCGATTCGTCTCGGAAATATCTAAATGCACTTTTTTAAAATTATTTTTAAAGCAATTAAGTCATTCCTTAATAATTTAAACTTTGCAAAGCATCATAAATAAATTAAATAAATAAATAATAAAAAATAAACAGAACACCTTTGGATCCGGCTTGGAAATATCTAAATGCACTTTTTTAAAATCATTTTTGAAGCAAATAAATTATTTTTTGACGTTTTGAAATTGTTATAAACAAGTATATTATTGATCGCACACCAAGTTTGAGTAAATAATTAAAATATACGTGTAAGCATACTCAAGAGACTTTTTTATTTAAAAAAATGGTTTAACCAAATAAAATGTTATTAATATTCATAACTTTTTACAACAATTTCTAGGCTTATGCAAACATACGTTACTATAGCCATTTTTAAAACAATTAAATCATTTTTTAATGATTTCAAACTGTGCAAAGCATCATAAACAAAAGAAGGGTACAATAAAAAAGCCGAAAACAACTTTGAATTCGTTTCGGAAATAACAAAACACGCTTTTCTTTTTTAACCATTTTTAAAATCATTGAGTCATTTTTTAATAATTTCAAACTTTGCAAATCATCATAAACAAAAGAAGGGTTCGATGGACACACCGAAAACACCTTTGAATTCGTTTCGGAAATAATATCTAAATGCGCTTTTCTTTTTTAAATCATTTTAAAAACAATTAAAACATTGTTCAATAATTTCAAGTTTGCAAAGCATCCTAAACAAAAAAAGGGTACAATAAAAAAGCAGAAAACAACTTTGGATTCGTTTCGGAAATACCCAAATACGCTTTTATTTTTCAACCAGTTTTAAAATCATTGAGTAATTTTTTATTAATTTCAAACTTTGCAAAGCATCATAAACAAAAGAAGGGTCCAATCGAAAAACCGAAAACACCTTGGAATTCGTTTCGGAAATATCTAAATACGCTATTCTTTTGTACCCATTTTTAAAATAATTAGTTCATTTTTTATTAATTTCAAGCCTTGCAAATCATCATAAACAAAAGAAGGGTCAGATCGAAAAACCGAAAACACCTTTGGATTCATTTCGGAAGTAATATCTAAATGCGCTTTTCTTTTTTAAACTATTTTAAAAACATTTTAATCATTGTTCAATAATTTCAAGTTTGAAAAGCATCATAAACAAAATAAGGGTACAATGAAAAAGCCGAATACAAGTTTGGGATCGTTTGGGAAATATCCAAATACGCTTTTCTTTTGTAAACATTTTTCAAATCATTAATTCATTTTTTATTAATTTCAAACTTTACAAAGCATCATGAACAAAAGAAGGGTCTGATCGAAAAACCGAAAACACCTTTGGATTCGTTTCGGAAATATCTAAACATGCGTTTCTTCATTCAGCCCTTTTTAAAACCATCAGGTCATTTTTATTAATTTCAAACTTTCAACGCATCATAAACAAAAGAAGGGTCCGATCGAAAAACCGAAAACACCTTTGGATTCGTTTCGGAAATATCTAAACATGCGTTTCTTCATTCAGCCCTTTTTAA
>JAABKJ010004137.1:0-13775 GCA_011634705.1 Andricus grossulariae
TAATACTATACTACAAATACTCTGTAATACTATAGTACAAATACTTTGTAATACTAAACTACAAATACTTTGTAATATTATAGTACAAATACTTTGTAATGATATAGTACAAATACTTTGTAATACTATATACTACACATACTTCGTAATACTATAGTACAAATAATTTGTAATTCTATACTACAAATACTCTGTAATACTATAGTACAAATACTTTGTAATACTACACTACAAATACTTTGTAATACTATACTACAAATACTCTGTAATACTATAGTACAAATACTTTGTAATACTAAACTACAAATACTTTGTAATACTATACTACAAATACTTTGTAATACTATTACTATTTGTAGATACTATAATACTAAGGGACCGTTCAAAAACTACGTCACGTTATTTTGAAAACTTTATCCAGCCCTCCCCTTCTTCGTCACAGATCATCACGCAAAGCTTCAACCCCCATATCGTGACGTAACAAATACAACCACCCTCTTTTTAGGACATTTTTTCGATTTGATTTGATAAGCCCCTAAAATAAAATACAAAACATACAAGCATAATATTTTGACAGACTTCAGAACTCAAAATTCTCTCAGAAGAGGAGAAATCAATTACAGTTCCGCAAGTCCCATCAAGTTTAACACGTATTTCCCATAAGAAAATAACAGTTTTTGTAAATTTTCTTCAGAATTGTTAATATTATATGAATCGAGTTGAATAATTATTTTTTTAAATATCACCCCCATAAGTCTGTGTTATAGGGTCCAAAAAGAACCCCATAAGTGAAAAATTGGAGTTTAGGATTTTTGGCGCTAATTATGATTTGTTTGCAGTTTTTTAAATACAAATTGTTTTTAATGCATAAAATACTACATCTTACTGATGATTAGATTTTTGAATAAATTGTTTGAAATATGTATTATTATTTTTAGTCATTTTCTCTTAGAATAGAGTTGTAATGTCGCGGTTTTTCCAAATGTTTCAATTTTTCAGTTAGGTCAAGAAAATAATCTATTAAATTTAACAGGAATAATTGTTTAAACAGTTTATTATTATTTATAATAATATTCTCTTAGAATAATTCAAGAAAGTTGCAGTTTTTTCATTAAAATTTCCACCTTTTCTCCACTTTTGAGTTAACAAAAATAATTTTTGAATCAACTTATTATTATTCTTAATAATATTCTCTTTGAATAATCCTAGAAAGTTGCGGTTTTTTCTCAATATTCAACTTTTTGTCCCCTTTTCAACTAGAGCGAAAAAAAATGCATACAATTTAAAAACAATAATTGTTCAATCAAATTATTATTGTTTATAAATATCTTTTGCTATATTAATGCTATATAATTGCGGTTTTTCGGAAATTTGTTAATGTTTGTCAACTTTTTTTTAGTGAGACAATAATTAATGCGAGTTGACAAATATAATTGTTTAAACAATTTATTATAGTTTATAACTATCTTCTCTTAGAGTAATGATAGAAAGTTGCGGGTTTTTCTGAAATTTTTGGCCTTTCTTTGACTTTTTAGTTAGGAAAAAATAATAAATATGGATATTAATTTAAACAAAAACGCTTTTAGTGAATACTCAGTGAATACAATCAAAATTTAAAGAATATTCCAAATATCTGTTTTATTTCAGAAAAATATATCAAATAATGAATAAATAAAATTTAAAAATGATTCTCTCTAATATTTACTTATTATTTGTTCGTAACTAAACTACCAAAGCAAAGTAAAAATTTCAGAAGAAGCCGCAACTTTCTAGAAATTATCTAAGAGAAGATATTTATAAATAATCATGGATTGTTTAAGCAATTACGTTTGTTAACTTAAATTAATTATTACCCCACTAAGTGAAAAGTTTACAAAAAGTGGAAAGTTTAAGAAAAAACGCAACTAATTAGCATTACTATAGGAGAAGTTAGTTAGGAAGAATAATAATTTGTTATAACAATTATGTTCGTTAAATTTTATTAATTTTTACCTCGCTATTAGTGAAAACTGGACCTAAAGAGGAAATTTTAGAAAAAACTGCAACTTTCTAGCATTATTCTAAGAGAATATTATTATAAATAACAATAAATTGTTTAAAATGTTATTTCTTTTAAATCCAATTGATTATTGCCTCGCTATAACTGAAAAGTTGAAAATAAGTTCGAAACTTCGGAAAACCCGCGACTTTCTACCTCTATTCTAAGAGAAAATTGCTAAAAACAATAATAAATTGTTTAAAAACTTTATGTAAACGCCTTATTATCAGTAAAAAGTAGTATTTTATGTATTTGAAACAATAGGTATTTTAAAAAACCGCAAAAAGTCATAATTAGCGCCAGAAACTCACAAAACCTTTTCACTTCTGAGGTTTTTTTGGGACCCTATAAAACAGACTTATTGGGGTGATATTCAAAAAGTAATTATTTATTTGTATTCTATAGCTAATTACGAAGACAAATGTTGCGTTTCAACTCGATTCTGAATAAAGTTTACAAAAACTTTTATTTTTTTATGGGAAATACGCATTAAACTTCATGGGGCTTGCGGAACCTCAAAATATCATTTTTTGTTTTCAAACAAAAAAAAGAACGCATTTAATTTCTTGTGGATTCGAATAAATTTAGGTCGATATGCATGAAAAATCGAGAAAAAAATTTCCAGTGCATTTTTGGACCACCCTAATGTATAAGGTACCATATTGAATTCAACATAATGGTCGAATTTTCAAAAAAAAAAAAAAAAAATTAAACTTCAACCAAAACAAACAAAAAATTTAACAAAATAATGAATTTCTTAACAATATAGTTGAATTGACAACTCAAATGTTGAATCTTCAACAACAAAATTAATTTTTAACAAAGAAGTTCAACTTTCAAACAAGTAGTTGAATTTTAAATTAAAAAAAAAGATTAATTCTGAACTAAAAATAAAATACATAGTTAATATTTCAATCGACAAAAAAATTTAATTTTAAATCAAAAATAGTTGAATTGGATAAAAAATACAAATTTTCAAGAAAATAGTTGAATCCTACAAAAATCCAATAGGGGAATTGAAAATTCTCGAATTATCGTTTATCAATCAATCAATATCTAAAAAAAAAAAAAAATCAATATCTAAAAGTCCTAATAATCCAAAAGACACAAAAAGACGAATTTTCAAAAAAACAGTTGTATTTTTAAGCCAAATTAATTTTCGACCAAATAGTTAAATTTTAAACTAAAAACGATCGATTTTTAATCAAAAATGGAACATTTAAATTTGCAGTTGAAGAAATTAAATTTAAAAAAAGGGAGTTTACAACAAAATGTTCAATTTTTAACCAAATTGTTGAATTTTCAACCAAAAATGGAACAGGGCCAGCATACGCCATAAATATCTGGAATTGCAAGCGGTAGTTCAATTTTAATGAAACTGGCGAAATTATAGTGTTACATAAGAGACATTTCGTGCCCAACGAATTTTTTAAAATTTTCAAAATTACGAAAGTTACGCCATGTTAAACTCCGGCATCACATTTTTTTCAATTATTGATATTTCTAAAACCGTAAAATGAATATTAATGAAACTTTATAGTATTATAGAAAAAAGTATACGATTTATTATTGTAATGCAGAATTTTTGTTTTAATTTTGACAAAAAAAAAGTTCTAAACAATTTTTGAATTCAATTTTTCGTCCATAATGCACCTTTTTAGTTTTTTCTAGTTTTTTCCTAATTTCTAAAAATTCCTTATAATTACACCTTCCATTTAAAAAAAATATATGGTGACTGTTCTAGATTACGCGATTTCGTCATTTTATTTAGACCGTACGCCGCACAACGATATCTCTAACTAGAAAAAAATAAATAGGTTCGTTATAGACAAAAAAATTGAATTCAAAAAATTTTTGAACTTTTTTTTGGCCAAAATTAAAAAAAAAAATCTGCATTACAATAATAAATCGTATACTTTTTCCTATAATACCTTGAATCTTCATTAATATTCATTTTACGGTTTTAGAAATATCAATAATTGAAAAAAATGTGATAAAAATGTGATAAAACGTAATTTTGAAAATATTTAAAAATCCTTTGGGCACAAAATGTCTCCACTATAATTTTTCCAAGTTTCATTAAAGTCGAACGACCACTCGCAGATCCTGGTATTTCTGACGCATACTGGCCCAACAAAGTAGTTGAACTTTCAAACAAGTAATTGAATTTTCAATCAAGAACATTAATTTTCTACCAAAAAATACGAAATTACAACAAAATACATAGAGTTTCAACCAAATTGTCGAATTTTCAACCAGAAAATATGACTTCTCAACAAAAAAGTTAATTTTCAACCCAATAGTTTAATTTTAAACTAAGAACAATCAATTTTCAACCGAAAATGGAACAGTTAAATCAGTAAAAAAAAATTATTTTCAACCAAAAAAAAACCAAACGAATTTTCAACATAATAGTTCAATTTTTAACCAAAAAGATGAATCTTCATATAATAAAATGATGTTTTAACAAAGTAGTTTAACGTTCTACCAAGTAATTGAATTTTAAATACAGAATATTCTTTTTCCACCAAAAAAGGTGAATTTACAAAAAAACACATCGATTTTCAATCCAATTATTAAACTTTCAACTAAAAACAGATCAATTTTCAAACAATAATGAAATAGTTAAATTTTTAAATAAAAGAATTAATTTTCAACATAATAGTTAAATCTTCAATCAATAAAATAAATGTTTGACAAAGTAGTTCAACTTTCATCCAAGTAGTTGAGTTTACAACCAAAAAAAGATGAATTCTCAGTAAAAAATGTAATATTGCCGAATTTTCAACTGAAAATGATCAATTTTCAACTAAATATATAGAATAGTTAAATTTTTAGTTGAAAAAATGTATTTTCAACAAAAAAGGGACTTTTCAACAAAATAGTTATATCTTCAACCAAATAGTAGAATTTTTAATCAAAATATATTAATTCCGAACCAAAAATCTTTAAATAACAAACGGCACAAAACGTGTGACATAGTTTTTGAATAGCCCCCTATAGTATTTTACACTATAATTTCTAAATACTATATAATATTATACTATACTATAATTTGAAAAGCATCAACTTTCGAAATGTCAAAAAGTAAATTCAAATTTTTAATTAATTATAATAGAAAGCACTGAAATTAAAAAAAAACTCAACTTTGAAAGCTTGCAACATAAAAATATTAATATATTTAAGAAACTATTAAAATAAAGCAAACTTACTGTATTGAAGAGCCTAAGTTCGAGGGGAAACACTACTCTATGAGATACTTTAATATGCCTATTATATTGTTCGACGTATTTGAATCTCTTTAAATGCAAAGCTAGAATCATCGGAAGTTTTTTCACCCTCATCCGTTTCTGTAAAGGTAAAAAAATTCAAATTATATTTATATTGGATGAATTCCAATGGTAATTGTCGACCTTTTTTTTACTTGGAACTTATGAGAATTTATTGTTATTTTTATCAAATATTTTTCAATTTCTTCCAAACATCTAAAAGTTCTAAATACCTTTTAAACTAATCGAATTTTAATCTGAAATATTTTTAACTCAAAAATCATTTTAGAAATTTTAAAGATTTTTAAAATATTTTAAAACTTGAAAAGATTTCCGTAAATTTATAAAATATTTTTCAATTTCTTCCAGACTTCTTAAAGTCCTAAATATCTTTTAAACTGACTCGAATTTTTCGTAAAATTGTTTAAAATCCAGCAAAATAAAGAAATTTTCTTTAAAATTTTCTATATTCTTTTTCGAGATATCTGAAATGTTTTCGAATTATCTCAAAAATATTACGAAAATTATGTTTCAGCTCATTTTAGAAGTTTTGAAGATTTTAAAAATATTTTAAAACTAAAAAAATTTCCGAAAATGTATAAAATATTTTTTAATTTCTTCCAGACTTCTCAAAGTCCCATATATCTTTTTAACTAACACGAATTTTTCGTCAAATTGACTAAAATCCTGTAAAATAAACCATTTTTCTATACAAATTACTAGATTCTTTTTCGAGACATCTGACATCTTTTGAACTTTCTCAAGAATCTTAAGAAAATGATGTTGAAGCTCATTTTAGAAGTTTTCAAGATTTTAAAACTTGTTCAAAAACTTTTAACAAATAAATAGTCATTCAAAATTTTAATTTTGTGTTAAAAATTATTTTTTCTTCCAAAACGAAAAACTATACGCGCGCGACTGACTGTCCTAGTATCCATAAGTTCTCTTTCCGACCTTGTGGTTTATGAATCATAAAAGAACGAAAATGATAGTAAAGTTTTACGATATTGCCGAGCGTGAATCACAGTGAGTTAAAATAGCTTTAAAAAATATTGGCACTTGTAATCGGATTACCTGAGCTTCTTGGTAACTGCTGCAGTTGTCGCACTTGAATTTATTATCACTGCAGAGGGTCTCGGTATTCGAGAAACATTTCAGACAGTGCGTAATAGATGTATTTTGATCCACGTCGACTTGCAAATCAAAAAAATCCTCGTCCTTGCTAGATACAGTCTCACAATTAAGGCAGCGAGTTTCCGAAGTCAAAATCCCTTGAAATATTTCGTGAACCCAGGTGGGTTCCGGGGAAGATCCGATATCCTCTCCACCTCCTTTCTCACCAGTTGATTTACTTTGATTTCTTTCTGCTAATAAAGTATTTTTATTTTACAACCACAGATATTTCGAAAAGAAACACTATTTCAGAGATTCAAAAAAAGGCTTGTATGAAATGTTTATGAGCTGAAAGTTTTGACTGTTTTATTTGAAGGAAAACTTAAGGTGCAATTACAGGGTTGCTACAAAATCCCAATTTCGAAATTCCTGATCAATTTTTCATTTCCCTGATCATCCTTTTTTTTCTCAGGTGTCAAAACAATCTTATACCTAGGAGGTCAATAATTTTAATGCAAAGAAAATGTTTCTTTCTCAATTTATTTTAAACACTTTTAGTATATATTTTAAACGATTTATTTTCAATAAAGCAGAAAGGAATTTTGAACAAAGTAAATTAATTTTCAAACCAAAGAGATGAATTTTCAACAAAATAATTTAATTAACAACCCAAAAAAGACGAGCTTTCAACAAAATAAATAAATTCTCAAATAAAAATATACAAGAATCTTCAACTAAACAAGATTTTAACCACAAATAAAACAGTTACATTTTTAGTTAGAAAAATAAACTTTCAACCACAAAAAAAATGAATTTTCAACAATACAAGTAGATAAATTGTCAACTAAATAAAATAATTTTGAACCAAAACTAGTATGGTTGAATTTTCAGTAAAAAAATTAATTGTCAACCAAATAAAATAAATTTTCAATGAAAAAGTTAAATTTTCAACCAAACAGCTCAATCTTCATCCAAAAAGATTAAATTCCTATAAAAAAAAATTTCCACAAATAATGAAATAGTAATATTTTCAGTTGAAGGAATGCATTTTTAATTAAAATGATGAATCTTCAACCAAAAAAAATAATTATTAACCAAATAGTTGAATTTTCAATCCAACAGATGAATTTGCTATTAAAAAAAAAATTAACAAAATAGTTCAATTTTCAACCAAGATTAAATTTCTATCAAAAAGAATAGATTTTCGACAAAAAATGGTATAGTTCAATTTTCAGTAAACAAAAACTGATTTTCAATTTAAAACAAAACTAATTTCTAAAGAAAGAAATGAATTTTCACTAAAAAAATATTATTTTTTGACAAAATATATGAATTTTTGAACAAATATGATTTTTTATAGGACTTTTCAACCTAATAGGTCAATTTTCAACCAAATAAATTAATTATTAACCCAAAAAGATAAATTAGTCACCATGAAAATTAATATTCTACCACAAAAGACAAATTTTCAATCAAATATAGGCATTTTCAACAAAATAGGTGAATTTATAACTGAAGAAAAATTTTCAATCAAACATGGAATAGTTATATCTTCCGTTAAATACTAAAAATAAATTTTCAACAACAAAAAAATAATTTTCAACAAAATAGTTCAATTTTGAAGAAAAAAAAAATAGTTGAATCCTCAACCAAAATAAAATTATTTTAAACCGAAGAGTCGAATTTTCAATAAATCACTTGAATTTGTATCCAAAAAGAATGACTTAACAAAATTGTTGAATTTTCAAAAAAAATAAATAAATAAAATAAACAACAATTTCAGTTTATCGGAAATTCCCTGACTCTGTCATGTGTTCCCCGAGATTGCCTTTCCCTGACCAGTTTTAAATTCCTTGACTTTCTGGAATTCCCTGACCTGTTGCAACCTTGAATTAAAACAAAACAGTTAAATAAAAATTTCTTTGGTCAACTTACCTAAAATAATTTCATTGATGTGATTTATTAGGAAGTTGAGAAATTCATGAGCATCCTGTTGCATATAATTGTCGAACTCCTCTGAAGGAAAAAAACAAATAAATGGTCAAAATTATATTAAAGTATAAATATCTTAGGTTCCTTATCAGTTTTTTCAAATTTTTTACCTTTTTCTTTTCTTAGCCTCGCAATAAACTTTTTTGGTGCTATCGATCCGACTTTTTTCTTCTGCGTTGCGATACTGTAGAAAAGATCTGCCAAGCACGTCAACAGAGTTTCTTTGGTTCTTTTATTTCTAGCTTTGTATTCTAATACTTTCTCTCTAAACGGCCGACAGAAGTATAAAGCTTGTAACACAGAATTGCTATAACAGGTGTTCCCAAACTAGAAATAAATATTAGATAAAATTAAAAATCGGACTGGAAAAAATATATTCTTGAAATTTCAGGGCTCGGATCAACTACAAGGCTTAAAAAAAGTCACATTAGTCTCATAAAATTACAAGGCATGGAATTTCGAAAAAAGTCTACAAAAAGTCGCTTCAAATTTTTAAAGATAATGAAAAAAAAAGCAGTATCAGGCACTGACTGACTGAAATAATAACTTTATTTCTTTAGAAATATAGAGTGCATAATCCTCATTGATTTTTAAATATTCTTTGCACAATTAAAATAAACTTTAAAGTTAAAACAATTTGTTAACAATCGTCATTCAGCTTGAAGGATTCTCGATCTGGATTAAAAATATTTCTTTCTGAACTGTGAAACTTGGATTATTTTCAAATCGAAAAGTTTATAATTTACATTAATTTTGAACTTCAGGAACATTCATTTTGAACATTTTAAACTTAAATTTTTTAATAATTAAGAATTCACAGTCCAAAATGTACTAAAAACAGAGGATATAGGGAGATTGTTCACGAAAAAAAAGCGAATAAATTCTTTTAACTCAAATTGATATAGATACAATATTAAATTCAATATGAAACGCTTAAATTTCTAAGATTTCAAATCGAAATATATAGGATTTTCAAGAAAGTAATTGAATTTTCAACCAAACGAGACGAATTTTCACCACTACGATGTATTTTTAACAAAAGAGTTGAGTTTGCAAGTTAAAAAGTCGAACGGTTTAGAAAAAAGTTGACTTTTAAGCACAAAAGATTTATTTTCAATCAATTAGTTGAATTAAAAACAAAAATTAATCAAACAGTTACATTTTCAACCAAATAGTTGACAACTTTCAAGCAAAACAGACGAATTTTTAACGATGACTTTTGCTGCCATAAAAGATGAATTCTTAATCCATAAGGACGAATTTTCTATCCAAAACAGCTGAATTTTTGACTAAAAAATATGACTTTTGAACAAAATAATTAATTTTTCAACTAAATGGTCGTATTTTCAAATAAAAGAAATCTAATCCCAACCAAAAACAGTTTCAAATTCAACCAAATAGAAGAATTTTCATGCCAAAAATACGATTTTTTTAGAAGACAGTTAAATTATCAGCCTGAAAAGTTTAATTTACAACAAATAAATCGTTTTTAACCCTAAAACATGAATTATTAACCAAAAAAGATAAATTTTTAACCAAAAAAGATTAATTTTCTACCCAAAAAAAGGAATTTTCAATCCAAAAGGAATAACTTTTTATCCAAAGAGGCAAAATTTCAACAAAACAGTCGAATTTTCGACCAAAAAAGATGACTTTTTAACCAAATAGTTTAATTTTCAACAAAATAATTGAATCTTCAAGAAAATACTTGAATTATAAACAATAAGAATTAACATTCAATAAAAATAGGTTGATTTTCTTGAAAACAGAGGAAAAAAGAGGAATTCTTTGAAGAAGGAGAATAGGGAAAAGAACATGAAGAGTGTAATTAAATTTTTTAATTTTCGATTTTACACGTTTTCGATTTGAAAATGTTCAACTGCTAAGGTCTCTAATTTGAAAAAATTAAAACTTTGAATACGGATTGAAGAAATTAGAAATTGATCAATTTCAAACGCTATTAATTAAAAGATTTCTCAGAATTAAGCTTTAATGAGAATTTAATAAGATTTTATTCCATTTTTAATGTTCTCAATTAAAATGGTACAATTTTTTCCAATTTTGAATTTCAACTTTAGAAGTTTCATTCTGATTAAAATTGAAACTATGTATAGCGAACTTCTGAGAAAAACGGAAAAAAGTCGATTAGATGTATTTTTTCAAACAAATCGAAAAGAGTCGCAGATCTGAGCCCTGAAATTTGAATTGAATGATATAATAAATGTATATTTTGTAATGCATGTTTCCTTTTACTGCTTTATTAACAGAGATCACAACGAAAACGGAACTCAAAAAAGGGGAAATACGGTAATGTTTTCACGAAAAAGAGGAAAATAGGGCAAAGATTTAACATTTATTTTTACATGCAGAAAAGAAGAACTTTTTTTATGATTCCTGCCATTAAAAAATTTATTTTTAAAAGTTAGATATACTTAGGTCGTTAGAAAAACATTCACGGCGAAATAAACAAGTCCGACAACAAATTTACATACTTTTTTTAATAAACAATTTTTATATGTTTAAAATCGTTCTCATATTCAAGAATATTTTCTTTTTCTTTAATTCCATAATTAATAATGAAATTGTGACACTTATAAATATAATTAAATATTTCTTTTCAAGATTTGTCATTTGTCCTTACTATAGTTAACATTTTGAATGGTAATTTGAATCGGTCAAATAAAAATGATAATTTTTTTATGTTAAGATTTAAAAAGTAAAATTTGGGACTACTCAATTGTCTTATATATATATATTTGAAATTCGAGTGGCTCAATTTATATATTTTATAAATAAATAAATTATGACACTACTATAATACTAACATAACTATAATACTTCTTCTCCAAATTACTGTATATGTATATTTTTAAACTATTCCAATTTAATATTGGATAAAAACTTCTGTTTTTCAACATGTTTGAAATTGTTTCAGCTTCAAGTTTTTTTAAGACAGTTTATGCATATTCGAGTTTTGAATAGAATAATTTTGTAGGCGTAAAACGAAAAATGGTTCTTATAGTTATTACGCACATTTACTAATTTTGGAGAATTTCCCGCGTAATTCAAAAATTGTATTTTAAAATATCGTATATTTAACGAGAAACGGGGAAAAGGGGGAAATTTTTCGAGAATAGGGGGAAAAGCGAAACGCAGGGGAATAAAGAAAATCATGTTCTCCCTGCAATAATATTTTTGATACTTACGTTAACCAAACCAAAGTAGTGTTCATTTGGTGGAAATTGATCAGACCCAATATCTCTTTCCAATTGTGATATATTCGCCCCCTGAAATTAAATTTAATATCAAATAAAAATTAATTTTTGTTTGATTATAATAAAAACAAATTGAGACATTCTAATTTAAAATTCTTGTTTTAACACTATTCAGAAGCTAGAATTCTGAAAGCCATCCAAGTTCAATAAAAATTTTTTTAATCTAACTATGAATTTTAAATTATTCAGTTTAGAAATTATTTAATTCTAAATTATTTAATTTTAAACGGTTTTACTTCAGATGGTTATAATAATTCTAAACACGTTCAATTGAAAATTTTTTGCTATGAACGCACTGAGTTTCAAATTGCATAATTTTGAAAAAACAATTAATTTTTTAATTTTTTATGGATCATAAAAGAACAAAGCTGATAGGAAAGTTTTACGATCTTGTCTAAAACCCATCCAAGTTCATGAAAAAAAATTAATTTAAAAATTGTCTAATTATGTATGATTGAATATTAAGTAGTTTACTTTGCAACTTATTTAATTGTAAGTTGGTTAATTTTAAACGCTTTTAATTCAGTGAATTATAAAATACTGCCAATTTGGAAGTGATTTAATTCGAATATGGTTAATTTTAAAAGCTTTTATTTCAATTTGGAACTTATTTAATTTGAATTTGGATCATTTTCAACGCTTTTAATTCAATTTGGAACTTATTTAATTTGAATTTGGATCATTTTCAACGCTTTTAATTCAATTTGGAACTTATTTCATTCAAAATTTGTTAATTTTTAACGCTTTTTTAAGAAGGTTATAAAATACTTCCAATTTGAAATTGTATAATAATTTTAAACGGCTTGAATTACAAATAATTTCGTTATGAATGATTTAATTTTAAATTATTAAATTTGTAACGTATGTAATTTTCAATTGATTAATTTTGAACGCTTTTAATTCAATTTAGAACTTATTTAAATATAAACTGGTTAATTTTAAACGCTTTTATTTCAGTATATTATAAAATACTTTTAGTTTGATATTATATAATAATTCTAAACGATTTAAATTAAAAATAATTTTGTAATGTACGAGTTGAGTTTCAAATTATTCAATATGGAACTAATTTAATTCTAAATTGGTTACTTTTGAACGCTTTTAATTCCAAAGATTATGAAACACTTCCAATTTCAAATTTTATAATAATTCTAAACGCTTTGAATTTAAAAAAATTTCGTTATGAATGATTACATTTTCAATTATTCAATTTGAAACTTATTCAATTCTAAATTGGTTAATATTAAACGGGTTTATTCAGAAGATTATAAAATACTTTCAATTTGAAATTGTATAATAATTCTGAACGCTTTCAATTAGAAATAATTTCGTTCTGAACGTGTGGAGTTTTAAATTGCTCAATATTGAAAGTACAATTCATTTTTGCATTTTTTATGGATCATAAAAGAACGAAAATGATAGAAAAGTTTTACCATCATGTTTTAAAACCATTAAAGTTTAATTGAAAAAATGTGAATAAAAAATTGTCAAATTAAGAATGATTGAATTTCAAATTATTCAATTCGGAACTTATTTAATTGTAAATTGGTTAATTTTAAGCACTTTTTAATCGAATTTGGAACTTATTTAATTTTAAATTGGTTCATTTTAAATGCTGTTAATTCAGAAGATTATAAAATACTTCAAATATAACATTGTAAAATAATCCTAGACGCTTCAAATTGAAAATATTTTTGCTATGATTGATTAAATTATTCAATTTGGAACTTGTTTAATACTAAATTAGTTACTTTTAAGCGCTTTGAACTCAATTCAAAATTTGTTAAATTGTAAATTGGTTAATTTTAAACGCGTTTAATTCAGGATATTATAAAACACTTCCAATTTGAAATTGTATAATAATTCCAAACGGTTTGAATTAACAATAATTTCGTTATGAATGATTTAATTTTAAATTATTAAATTTGTAACTTATGTAACTTTCAATTGATTAATTTTGAACGCTTTTAATTCAATTTAGAACTTATTTAAATATAAACTGGTTAATTTCAAACGCTTTTATTTCAGTATATTATAAAATACTTTTAGTTTGATATTATATAATAATTCTAAACGATTTAAATTAAA
>JAABKJ010004137.1:13875-24805 GCA_011634705.1 Andricus grossulariae
ATATGGAACTAATTTAATTCTAAATTGGTTACTTTTGAACGCTTTTAATTCCAAAGATTATGAAACACTTCCAATTTGAAATTTTATAATAATTCTAAACGCTTTGAATTTAAAATAATTTCGTTATGAATGATTACATTTTTAATTATTCAATTTGAAACTTATTGAATTCTAAATTGGTTAATATTAAACGTGTTTATTCATTTATTATATTTATTGATAAAATACTTTCAATTTGAAATTGTAAAATAATTCTGAACGCTTTCAATTAGAAATAATTTCGTTCTGAACGTGTTGAGTTTTAAATTGCACAATATTGAAAGTACAATTCATTTTTGCAGTTTTTTATGGATCATAAAAGAACGAAAATGACAGAAAAGTTTTACGATCATGTTTTATAACCATTAAAGTTTAATTGAAAAATTTGTAATTAAAAATTGTCAAATTGAGAATGATTGAATTTTAAATTATTCAATTTGGAACTTTTTTAATTCTAAATTGGTTAATTTTAAACACTTTTTAATCGAATTTGGAACTTATTTAATTGTAAATTGGTTCATTTTAAATGCTTTTAATTCAGAAGATTATAAAATACTTCAAATATAACATTGTAAAATAATTCTAGACGCTTCAAATTGAAAATATTTTTGCTATGATTGATTAAATTATTCAATTTGAAACTTTTTTAATACTAAATTGGTTATTTTTAGGCGCTTTCAATTCAATTTCAAATGTATTGGATTGTAAATTGGTTAATTTTAAACGCGATTAATTCAGAAGATTATAAAACACTTCCAATTTGAAATTGTAGAATAATTCTAAACGTTTTGAATTAAAAATAATTTTGTTATGAATGATTTAATATTAAATTATTAAATTTTGTACCTCATTTAATTAAAAATTGGTTCATTTTAAACGCTTTTAATTCAGAACATTATAAAACACTTCCAATTTGAAATTATAGAATAATTCTAAACGTATTGAATTAAAAATAATTTCGTTGTGAATGATTAAATTTTAAATTAATTCATTTGAAAATCATTTCATTCTAAATTGGTTAATTTTAAACGCGTTTAATTCAGAAGATTATAAAATCCTTTCAATTTGAAATTGCATAATAATTCTAAACGCTTTAACTTAAAAATAATTTTGTTATGAATGATTTAATGTTAAATTATTAAATTTGGAACTCATTTAATTGCACATTGGTTCATTATAAACGCTTTTAATTCAAAAGATTATAAAATACTTCCAATTTGAAATTGTAGAATAATTCTAAACGTTTTGAATTAAAAATAAATTCATCATGAATGATTGAATTTTAAATTATTATATTTGTAACTTATTTAAATATAAATTGGTTAATTTTAAACGCGTAATAATTTCAGTATATTATAAAATACTATTAGTTTGATATTATATAATAATTCTAAACGATTTGAATTAAAAATAATTTTGTAATGAATGAGTTGAGTTTCAAATTATTCAATTTGGAACTTGTTTAATACTAAATTGGTTATCTTTAAGCGCTTTTAACTCAATTTAAAATTTATTAAATTGTAAATTGGTTAATTTTAAACGCGTTTAATTCAGGATTTGAAATTGTAGAATAATTCTAAACGCTTTGAATTAAAAATAATGTTGTTATAAATGATTTAATTTTAAATTATTAAATTTTGAACTAATTTGCACACTGATTTACTTTAAACGCTTTTAATTTAGAAGATTATAAAATACTTCCAATTTGAAATTGTATAATAACTCTAAACGTTTTGAATTAAAAATAATTTCATCATGAATGATTGAATTTTAAATTATTATATTTGTAACTTACTTAAATAAAAATTGGTTAATTTTAAACGCGTAATAATTTCAGTATATTATAAAATACTTTTAGTTTGATATTCTATAATAATTCTAAACGATTTAAATTTAAAATAATTTTATAATGAACGAGTTGAGTTTCAAATTATTCAATTTGGAACTTATTTAATTCTAAAGCTCCTTATTTTAAAAGCTTTTAATTCCGAAGATTATAAAACACTTCTAATTTGAAACTTTATAATAATTCTAAACGCTTTGAATTACAAATAATTTCGTTATGAATGATTAAATTTTAAATTATTCAATATGGAACTTATTTAATTCTAAATTTATTAATTTAAAACGCTTTTAATTCCGAAGATTATAAAACACTTCCAATTTGAAACTTTATAATAATTCTAAGCGCTTTGAATTTAAAATAATTTCGTTATGAATGATTAAATTTTTAATTATTACATTTGGAACTCATTTAATTGTAAATTGGTTCATTTTAAACGCGTTTAATTTAGAAGATTATGAAATACTTCCAATTTGAAATTGTAGAATAATTCTAAACGTATTGAATTAAAAATAATTTTGTAATGAATGAGTTGAGTTTCAAATTATTCAATTTGGAACTTTTTTAATACTAAATTGGTTATCTTTAAGCGCTTTTAACTCAATTTAAAATTTATTAAATTGTAAATTGGTTAATTTTAAACGCGTTTAATTCAGGATTTGAAATTGTAGAATAATTCTAAACGCTTTGAATTAAAAATAATGTTGTTATAAATGATTTAATTTTAAATTATTAAATTTTGAACTAATTTGCACACTGATTTACTTTAAACGCTTTTAATTTAGAAGATTATAAAATACTTCCAATTTGAAATTGTAGAATAATTCTAAACGTTTTGAATTTAAAATAATTTCATCATGAATGATTGAATTTTAAATTATTATATTTTTAACTTATTTAAATATAAATTGTTTAACTTTAAACGCGTAATATTTTCAGTATATTATAAAACACTTTTAGTTTGATATTCTATAATAATGCTAACGATTTAAATTAAAAATAATTTTGTAATGAACGAGTTGAGTTTCAAATTATTCAATTTGGAACTTATTTAATTCTAAATTGGTTAAGTTTAAATGCTTATAATTCCGAAGATTATAAAACACTGCCAATGTGAAACTTTATAATAATGCTAAACGCTTTAACTTAAAAATTATTTTGTTATGAATGATTTAATTTTAAATTATTAAATTTGAAACTCATTTAATTGTAAATTGGTTCATTTTAAACGCTTTTAATTTAGAAGATTATAAAATATTTGAAATTGTATAATAATTCAAAACACTTTAAAATTAAAATAATGTTGTTATGAAAGAGTTGAATTTAAAATTGCATAATATTGAAAGTACAATTCATTTTTGCATTTTTTTATGGATCATAAAAGAACGAAAACGTTTTACGATCATGTTTTAAAACCATCCAAGTTAAATTAAAAACATTTCAATTAAAAAATTGTCGAATTATGAATGATTGAATTTGGAACTTATTTAATTTTAAATTGGTAAATTTTAAATACTTTTTATCTAAATTTGTAACTTATTTAATTGTAAATTGGGTAATTTTAAACGCTATTAATTCAGAAGGTTATAAAATACTTTTAATTCAAAATCGTATAATTCTCGCTTTAACTTAAAAATAATTTTGTTATGAATTAATTAATTTTAAATTATTAAATTTGGAACTCATTTAATTGTAAATTGGTTCATTTAACACGCTTTTAATTCAGAAGATTATAAAACACCTCCAATTTGAAATTGCGTAGAATAATTCTGAACTAAAATTGATGAAAAATTATATACTTTTTGAAAATTAAATTGATATAGACTTAAGAATGTTAATACATTCGATTGAAATAAATTAATTTGTTTCCTTAAATTTAAAAGTGATGCAACCATATTTGAGCAATGAAATTGTTAATAAAATTGTTCATAAACTTGGAGTTTCAAAGATCTGAGCCAAATTAAATAATAATTCAAAACTTCTCAAACTCCACTCAACAAAATAGATTAAATAACAATAAATACCAAAATATTAATTAAACTGCAAAGATACAATCAAAAGGGTTTGCTTCCTAAAATCTCAAAAACTCTCCGATTGCCAAGTAAATAACATAACAATCGAGAGAGCCTAATTAAAAAAAAAGCGCCTGGCGTCGCAATTCTACGTAAATCAAACTCTTTACGTAACAATTCCAAGTGTAAATAAAGCCGAAGTTTCAAGTAACAAAACGTTTGCATTTTTGCAAACTGGAAAGAAATCAGAGAAATCATAGAAGATGTTGACGATTGAGGTTAAGTCAGATCGTAATTGCAAATTTATGACTGATAAGAAAACTCACCATTGTACGATTTACTAATCGCAGCAAAAAGAAATCAGCAGGTGTACAATCAACATTACATCCGAGAAGAGATTCATCCTATCACTGAAAATGATAACTCAAAAACACCCTCGAAAACTCCTCGTTGACGTGAATTATGTGACTATCGTACCTCCGCATTTTTCACTAATTTCGGCGAAAGATCATAATCGACAGACGAAGCAATGAATTCCGATTAATTCATTTGACTGCATTTGATCGCGAATTTACAATTAAAAACGTGACAACGGCACATCAACATTTAAGGCGCGACCATACTCGGCGATTTTTTGAGATAAGGAAAAGATAACCTCAAAACAATGAAATGAAAGATGGCTATCGATTGTTTCCTACCTTCTGCGGTTTTATGTTAGCAATCGGAGGGTTGCTAGTTCACAGTTTTTACCATTGGAGAATTCCTGTCGAGACCCAGACGCAATTGGCGGATCCAAGAGAATCGTTCCTTTCGTCCAAATATTTTGTTTTTCGACGTTTGCTATCTCTGTCATCGCTTGCTGTCAACTGTCATTTATTTTATAGATTTGTTTATTTACAGTTTTTCCTTGCCAAAAAAACCTTTTGTGATAAGAAAGAACGAATAAAGAAATACTTTTTGGCTTTTTATAATATGGACGAATTTTTAAAACTCGATTGGTGAGTAATGTTGTTGTTCTTGATCAAATTGTGTAACATAACCTCTAAATGTCATTTTTAGTATTTTCCGAATTTATTTTATTTTTTATTTACTCGGTCTTATTATGTATGTTTTTTTCGGTAATTTTTTTATTTGCATTTTTCGATTTCAATCAATATAAGGGTGAAAATCAAAAAATTTGAATTGAATGGAAAAAAGTATTTTAGATCAACAGAAAACCACTTTTTACTATTCATATTAATTAATATGAGTGTAAAAATAATTATTTTTATATTTAATGATAATATTTTGATATAAGCCATTTATTAGCTTCTCGAGGCTTCAAATATGAATTTTAAAATTTCATTATTGGCCGAATTCATTTCCAATCGGGCAGGCTGTGCAAGCTCAAGTCACAGAATCGTTTCAACACGAAATATGTTGTTTTTCAAAGGATACTAGACGACACGTATTTCACCGATTACATGAAAATCAGTTATAAGTATTTAAATTAAAAAAATTTTAAACGTGGATTACCAAAAAATTGTCAACATTTTCGTTTAAAGTGTGATATTTTTTTAGCTATTAAAGGTATTAATTTTTTTCTTTCTGATTCTGAAAATATTTTTCGTCCTTTTTTAAAATCCGTTGGAAAAATTTAAAACAGTTCAAAATTGACAAAATAGCGGCGGTTTTTCTTAAAAATTTCAGACCTAATTTTCTCAAAAACACCAGCGTTTTTTTCTCTCGATTTTTTTTAATTTGGTACTAATGTGGTGAATATATTTCAGTAGAGGTTATCTTGTGTTCGTGTCTTGGAGAAGAGAAAGAATTTTTTTTGTTCTGAAAAATTAAAATTCACGATTTTTGCAAAAATAAGACGAGATATGAAAAAAGTTGATGCATCAAATTTATTCCTTAAAAAAAGTTCTACAAGAAAGTCCTCTGGCACTTTTTTCTATTTTGCGTTATTATTGAACTATTCGCTAAAATATGAATAATAACAATTTTCTGCTGTCATAAATAATCAAATAGGATGTAAATCGACAGAAACAACAAATTTTTCTACACTATTTTTTCCTAAAAGTCTAAATATTCGAAACGAATATTCAGTATTTTATATTCCTAGATCACCTGATTTGTGTTACAATTTTTATTTTGCATTATTCTTCGACAGTCGAGTCGACAATAGTTTCTTGCCAATCATGGTTAGTTGTTTCTGCTATGAAGGCATTTTTTTACCTTTTTCTCCTATTTCGAGCTTCCATACGTGGCACTTCTGAATTCCCATAATAGCTAATGCTTTCATCCATTCCTGAGTTTTTTTGCGAAATTGTGGAATATCTTCGTCAGAAATGGACAATAATTTAATTGCATTGGTGTACTTTTTAACTTATGTAACAAAGGTTTTTGCGTCTTTAATGCCTTCTATATGTGACTTCCTTAAATTGTATGATGACTTTTCAAATTAAAAAAATTCGTAGCGTCTCTTGAAATGAGCTGGAGCTCCGTCAGAAATAATGTGTGTGATGTCATTGATGAAATAATAAAAAAAATGTAATAGTAACATATTGAACATTATTTTAGAATATTCAAACTTTTAGGAAAAAATTGCGTAAAAAAATTTGTTCTTCCTGTTGATTTACATCCTATTTGATTATTTATGACAGCAGGAAATTGTTATTATTCATATTTTAGCGAATAGTTCAATAATAACGCAAAACAGAAAAAAGTGCCAAAGGACTTTTTTGTAGAACTTTTTTTAAGGAATAAATTTGATTAATCAACTTTTTTCATATCTCGTCTCTTTTTTGCAAAAATCGTGCATTTTCATTTTTCAGAACAAACAAAAATTCTTTCTCCTCTCCAAGACGCGGGCACAAGACAAACTCTACTGAAATATAGTCACCACATTAGTACCCGATCGGAAATGAATTCGGCCTAATGAAAAATAAAATGTGTACATTATTTTGCAATATCTGAATAAGCAGCCCCAGACCGAGGTACTGAAGTTATTAACCCAATTTTAATTAAAATTTTGAACACGACAAGTGCTTTTCACTTTCAGCATTTTCCATCATTTGAATCTCACTTTAATAACTAATAAAGACGAAATTACAAAAACACTCGCCAACATAACTTGAAACCAACCTGCTTGTTGTCAAGAGGGTCAAGATGAAGCCCGCCTGAAAACAGATGCACAGCCAAGTTGATGGCGCTGCATAAAATAATTTTCCAACTTGGGCCAAACGTGTAACTGGACAAACATTTGGCAATTTCCACACAGGATGAGAGGAATTGTTACACTAAACACGCGGTTTAAGAACAGTGACGAGGGTAGCCTGCAAGTAGCCTTGATCCACAATCGAGCCCGTCCAAGCGAAAACAGTCAGGGCCTTGTGAACCACTTTCTAATATTACGCAATCTCTGCACGTAAGTACACGCTCACTGCGCCTTTGCGCTACGCTGCTGGTGTTTTTCAGGCAGGAGTGGCAACCGTCTCTCGTCCCGCGAGCTGAGAAACTGCGTGGGCTAGCAGTTTTAGGAAATCCTAAACCGCGGTATCCTCAACTGACGGTTTGGTATACTTGTATGACAGTTTCCTAGCGAGTAACGGAAAAATTGCCGTATTTCACTAGGGCGGCTTGTTTGTATCCGTTACCTATCAGACTAGTAACAGTGTGGTAACAGCTGGCAGCGATCTTAAACTTCATGCGCGTCTGTAAGGGATAAGCATTCACTGGCTCCATGGTTTCCCACCTAATTCAAAAGTGCAAAGTTAAATAGTTTTGACGTTAATTTTTCAATAAAAAAACATGTTTTATTTTTGCTTGTAGTTCATGCGTTTTTTTAATTCGCATTAGCGGTTGAATGATCTGAATTATACAGAAAAATGGTTTAATTAAAAAATTAGTACAGAATATCTATAGGCCTAACTATTTTAATCATATACAATTAATATTTATTATTTACAAATTTTAAAGTTAGGATTAAAAAAAAACAATCCAAGAAGCAAGTGAAAGTTTTTTTTTAATTTATTACTTTTTAATACCGATAAGCTACTACAAGCAGTGTATAACAAATAATTCTTAAAGGATTTGAAGAAGACATTAAAAAAAATCAGATAGTTGAGTAAACAACAAAATATTGCAAAAACCGTAATTATTATTTTATAAAATTGACTTACTAAATTATTTAATTATGCCGCATCTACTATAACAGATAGACCATCTGTTTACTAAATTATTTTATACAAATTTTACGAAAAATAATTCCATGCTGCTGGTCAATTCTGTAAGAAGATATTTTTAAAATAATGACAAGTAATGGAAAAAATTACTAAATTTATAATTTGTAAGTGTTCCCTCATCTTTGGCTTGTGCTTATTTTTTGTAGAACTTTGCAAAGTTTACAGCAATTGTGACAGCATTTGGCCAATTTTCGAACAAGTTAAGAAAATCGTTCGATTTAACTCCACTATAAACTGTAACTTTGAAATACACGATGAAATTTTGTCATAATTAATCTTTTTTAATATGCTTCTGTATTAAAAATCTGATGATGAAAAGTGGTACTATTCTAAAATGAGTAAAAGTAATTGCTATATATATATTCAATAAAAGGGGTATCGATTTTCAAGACGATTTTTAATTTCTTATTTATTTATAATTTTCTGAAAAAGCCAAAGGCTGATCAGTGTAATTTTAAAAATCCAAAATTTTGAATCTGAATAATTTAAAGTTTAAAGATTCAAAATTAAAATATTGCACAAGAATTAAACTTGTAGATATAACAAACCTTAAATTTTGAAATTTGACAAGTTTTTCGTTAAATAACATCATACTTTTAATCGAACTAGTTTTGAGTTTTGAGTTTTGACCCATCTGAACTCTTCCAGGACCCTTCAGTTAATGTCGTCCACCCGCCCAAGCCACAGGAGGTCGAGGATTTTTGGAGATAAGTCTACCAAGTCCAGCATCCACTGAAAGAAAACTCAAAGAATATAAATAGCTTCAAGGAGCTGTGCAGCGCCCTCATAACACCTGAGGAGGAATACTCACCTATCACTAGCGAGGAGGTGAGTCAATTATTAAGAGGCATGAAGAAATATTCCGCTCCGGGACCAGGTGGTATCAAGACCTTTTGGTGGAAGAACTTTCCTTCAACCCACCCGCATCTGGCCCGCAATTCGCCTCATATCTAAAGTCGGAAGAGCCTATTCTGGAGTGGTTGGTGGAAGGGCGCACAGCGCTCTTGCCGAAGACGGGTAACTTAGCTGACCCTAAGAATTACAGGCCAATAACTTGTCTGAACACGATGTATAGGATCTTCACAGCTATCCTAAATCGATGGCCTGGATTGATGACCAGAAACTTCCGATTCAACCTCCCATATACTTATCATCTGTCTGTTGGAAAGCTTACAGGTTCATCCACACATCGTGAGGTGCAAAGAGATTAATGCCGCCTTGGAAAACCAGATTTACCATCTCATCTAGAAAACGTCCTCTGATCACTGATAGTGTCACCTTTCAGAGAGGTGTATTTCAGGGCGACACCATGAACCCTCTCCTCTTTGACCTCACATTATTGCCGCTCCTCACTCATGTATTTTACATAGGTGATCTTAATATCTATGCTAAAAATCAAGAGAAACTACATCTGTCTCTAGACATTGTCAAAGAGTACACTCAAGAGATTGGAATGGAGTTCGGGGTAGAAAAATGCGCTAAGGTTTATTTGAAGAAAGGAAAACTTATTGCTATCCCGGAAGACCCTGAGCTCGTCGGCAGGAGCGCAATACGACACCTTGGCGCTAGGGAGACCTATACATACCTGGGCGTGCCACAGAGCCGAATTCAGGACATTACATCTATTAAGGATACTCTCCGATGCAGATACAAACGTCTCATTCGACGGATTTGGCCTTCCGAACTGTAGGCGAGGGACAAAGTATCCGCGACGAACATGCTTGCCGTTTTGGTAGCACTCTATTTATTTGGAGTGGTTCCATGGACGAAGAACGAGCTCAGATCCCTCGACATCGGGTTCCGAAAGCTTATGCATATGAACAAAAGCATGCACATTAAATCTTCTGTTCCGCGACTTTACATCTGACGCCATCAAGGTGGTCGCGGAATACTGAATCTTGAATGTCTTCACAACAGGATTATTGTGCGTACAGCACAGTAAAAAAACTTCCGCGAACAGCTCGTCGACAACAAGATGCACGGCATCTTCCACATAAATGTGGAGGATCTGTCGATGTCGTATGAGCTAATGTTTGCTTTTCTGAAATCACTCAGATTGAAGTCGGACACGGAGGGTTTCATTTTGGCATGCGAAGACGGTGTCATTTCCACTCTAGGATACTGTCGCCACATATTGAGCCAAGATATTCCCGATAATAGCTGCAGAGCGTGCCATGCAGACCCCGAGCATCTAGGACACATATTATCTAGTTGTTTAAGTCATGCGGGAACGACCTACATCCAAAGGCACAATGCGACACTAAGAGTGCTTTATTACCATCTCGGTCACTCTTACGGCATTAGCCAAATACCGCTCCGCTGAACGCTCCCAGTGAAATAGAGTCAATTGTCGAAAATAAGAAGTGCTGCATATACTGGAACTTCGCATTCTCGACAATTGTTTCTGTTGCGTACTCGAGGCCTGACATAGTTCATCTTGACTTCCAGAAACGTACCATGTTCGTTATCGAATTTTCGGCACCAGCTGACAAAAACGTCATAGCCAAGGAGAATAGAAAGAAACAGAGGTATAAAGACCTTAAAAGGGAGTTGCGATGGCTATACTCGAAATATTCTGTTAAATTAATCGTCTTGAATATTGGCGCTGTTGGAGGTGCCAAGGTTTCACTGGTTAACAGCCTGAAAAGCATCCCTGCGTGTCAACAAAATGCTGAGACACTTGCGGGAAAAATGCAGAAGGGCGTCGTCCTTGGGTCGCTCTGTGTCCTCAGGGTGCACGAGAGTTTTGCTGGATCATCGTGTTGAATTCGCCGCAGACTGTAACCACCTATCTCACGATCGTGCGA
>JAABKJ010004138.1:2545-24803 GCA_011634705.1 Andricus grossulariae
ATTTTTGGTGCAACTCCAACGTTTTTCATTCAAAGTGAAAATCTTTCCTTAGTTAAATAATTTATGCACGCCCCATAAAAGTAGAGTGGACATGAAGTTAAAAATTTCAGAAAAAAACTGCAGCGATCTAGCATTATTATGAAAAAAGGTATTTATAAGCAATAATAATTCGTTTCAATAATCATTTTTGGGGAAACTTGAATAAATATTATCTCTTTCTAAGAGAAAAGTGGACAAAAAGTAGGAAATTCGAGTGAAAACCGTAACTTTACAACATTAATCAAAGAGAATATTATTAAAAATAATAATATATTGTTCAAACATTTATTTTTCTCAACTTGAAATAATCATTACCTTACTCTAATTTGAATGTTGAAAATAAGTGGGAAGCTTCGGAAAAAACCGCGACTTTCTAATTATATTTCAAGAGAAAATTGCTAAGAAAAATAATAAATTATTTGAATAGTTTATATAAACATCTAATTATTAGAAAAAATTAATATTTTATGCATTGAAAACAATTCATATTTAAAAAACCTCAAATAATACAATTTACATAAACGTCGTTTTTCTTATGGGAAATAGGCGTTAAACTTCATAAGGCTTGCGAAACCTCTAAATATAATTTTCTTTTCAAAAACGCATCTTTCTTCTATGGATTTGAACAAATTTCCGGCCATATGCATGAAAATGAAAAAAAAATCCTACGCATTTTTGGACCACCCTATTATCATGCAAGATTACAATAAAACTATTGACTGGGCTTGTTCCCTTAATATTGTTGCGGTTTGGATGGGGTGGTGAATATTTGGCCGACAAGGGTTTCTTGATTCCTCTTGAGACACCTACGTTTGTGTATGCTGTCTAATTAATTCCTAGAATATGCCAATTGGCGAATGTGCACAACACGTTGTACCTAATGTTGCTCCTGCCGTTGTAACCACAGCCAACCTCTCGCTCCTCTCATTCTCCCTTATTAACCCATCTGACACAATTCACCTCGTGGAAACTTCAGATTAAGCTTTCATTACTGGGAAACAGGCAGTGATACGTGTAGAGAAGTTTGCGCTTCGTCGATCTGATCATTTTCGTTCAACGTCCAAATTGCGTTCCGAATAATCCCATCGAATTCTGATGTGTTGGTAAATTACGATCCTGGATTGCAAAGGGGAATTATTAATGCAGTAGAAGGTTATTTATGAGGATTATTCTTGTCAGTATAACACAACAGCTAGGTTGGACATTGAAAATTTGGATTTTTGAATGTTGCAAACGCTCTCCCCTAAATTGATGTTCCGGATGCAATAAGGGGGTGAGAGCTCGAAAACGTGACAAATTACAGGCCTGCGAAATTTAAGGTTTTTTTCAGTTACACAAATCACAGGGGTGAATCTTATAGATTTTTTGAAAATAAAAGCGAATCTGGTATAGTATTAGTATTTAGTTCTAAAATCTATTTTTGATGAACGCTGTGCAATATTTTAGCTGTAATATGCAAGTTTGAATTTATGATACTGGTCATGCGTATTAGGGATCAAATGAACCATTGCGTTGAACAACTCTTGACATATTTTAAATTCTTATAAGCAATGTGAGGGTATAATCTTTAATAATTACACCATAATGGCGGATATAATGTAACAAAATCAAGATCATCCATTCATTGAAGGTAAGATCAGAAGATAATGATCCAGACAATAAAGGAAATATTAGAAGATAAGCCAGCCAGTGAAGGCAAGATCAGATAATGATGCGCATGATGATCTAGCCAGTAAAGACAAGATTATATGATGATAATGGTCCGCCAGTGTAGGCAAGATCAAATCACGATAATGATTTAGCCAGTGCAAACAAGATCAAATGATGATTATGATGATTCAGCCAGGGAAGGCAAGATCAAATGATGATGATGATCCAGACAGTGAAGACAATATCAAGTGATGATAATGGTCCAGCCAGTGATGACAAGATTAGATAATGATAATGATCTAGCCAGTGAAGAAGAGATAAAATAATGATCTTCATTCAGCCAGAATTATAATGATCTAGCAAGTGAAGACAAGATCACGTGATGATAATGATCCAGGCAGTGATGGCAAGATCAGATGAGGATGTTGATCCTGCCAGTGAAGACAAGATCGAATAATGATAATGGTCTGGTCATTGAAGGCAAGGTCAAATCACGATAATGAACCAGCCAGTGCAAACAAGATCAAATGATGATTATGATGATTCAGTCAGGGAAGGCAAGATCAAATGATGATGATGATGATTCAGTCAGTAAAGATAATATCAAGTGATAATAATGGTCTAGCCTGTGATGGCAAGATCAGGTAATGATCATAATCTAGCCAGTAAAGAAAAGATCAAATAATAATCTTTATTCAGACAGAATGATGATAATCCAGCCAGTTAAGTGATGATAAAGGTCCAGCCAGTGATGAAAAGATCAGATGATGATTTAGCCAGTGCAGACAACGTCAAATGATGATGATGATTCAGCCAGGAAAGGCAAGATCAAAAGATAATGATGATTCAGATATTAAAGACAAGATCAAATGATGATCCAGATATAAAAAACAAGTTCAAATTATGATGATGGTCCAATAATGGTAAAACTTGCACATCTCAGCTAAAAAAACTCGTATAGCGGCAATCGAAAATGGATTTCAAAGCTGAAAACTAGTACTACATGATGCGGTTCTCGGAAATATATAAAAAATAGTTGTCCCACAATAAATTCATAAATTTGGCCATAATGGCCATTTTTCACCATTTAACCTGAAGTTTCTCCAAAACTAAAAGATTCTATAAGAAAATGAAATCCATAGGATTCACCTTCTACCATTTTTGTAACTGACCCTCGCAGTAGTGTGAATTTGAAAGAATTTAAGGTAATTCAGGAGACTTAGATGAGCTTCATAATGATTTCAGTGAGTTGAACGAAATTGAAAAATCAACAAATTTGATTAGATTAAGTATAGTAGAAGTGAAGTCAAGTAACTTGAAAACAAATCAGGAATATCAACAAAATTCATTGAATGCCGTAAGTTTATTGTAAATTTTAGAAAAAACGATTTAAAATACGAAATTCACAAAAAAATTAATTGAAAAAAATTTAGAAAGAAATATTTAATTTAGAAGAATTTTATCAAATGCCTGAGAATTCAAGATGAGTTCAAAAATACTGAGAGTTAAGTAAAAAAACTAGCCAAAAATTGATTGAATTTAGTAAAATCAAGTGAATTTAGATCAATTCAATTAAATTCTTAATAATATAAAAGAAACCTAAATCAATTATTGAAGATTCAGATTGAATTCCAAATGAATTCAGATTAATTTCAAAAACTTTCAAAAATCCAAAATATTTCGCTGATTTCAGTAAAACTAGACTGAATCCAGAAGATTTTCAGGGTATTCAAGATAATTAGATGGAATTGATACGAACTCGAGGTAAATTTAAACCAAGTTAGGATAAATTATTAAGAATTCCATGTGAATTTAGAAAAATTAAAGTAAAATTTAAAATAATTCGAACTAGTTGGAAAAAATCTAAACAATTCCATTGGTTTGAGTATAATATGATTTAATTTGGAAGAATTTGAGGAAATTTAGGAAACTTTGATCAAAGTAATCAGAATTTGATTAAATTGAATGAAATTGAAGAAACGAAAAAAATTATATTGAATTGAGACAAAATTTAAGTAAATTGAAAAAATCAAAGAATAAAAAGGAGCAATGAATTTAATAAAATTGTAATTAATTGAAAACAATTCAAAAATATTGACAAAATTTATTGAGTTAAGGGAAACCAAAAAAAAATCCATGAAAATTGAGTAAATTTAGAAGAAATTCAGGGTGATTTGAAAATGAGTCAAACGAATGCAATAAAATAATAATAAATAGAATAATTGACATTTGGATGTTTGGTCTATTTGCGAAATTCAAGATTTTTTTTGTTACCCAGCATAAACATTTCAAATTTATTTATTTTGGGGGATACTTTCTTTATATTCTAGGATGAATGCTGTGCATATTATTACAGTAGGAAAAAATTTTAGGGACCATAAGAATGATTTCAACACTCTTTTATTTTTTAGAAAATTTAAGGCTTATTCCTTAATAAATTAAAAATGCTTTCCGGATGGGACAGAATTTTCAGCCTTGAATGTATTTTTTTTTTAAATTGGAAACCAAGAAAACTTGTTTGCAAAATAAGAAAGGCTTAGCCATAAAAAAAAAATTCAAGACAAAATTTATATAATTACTTCTGACTGAAAGGAAAAAATTTAGGAGGTAGGATTGTCAAATTTAATTTAATTCACTTGCATTTAAATTTACTCAATTCTGCTCAATACGATAAACTTTTCTGGTATTTTGTTTTTAATTTATCCTAAAGTCTTTGAATCTCATCTTGAATTTTCAGGCGTTTCATCCAATTCTTTTCAATTCCCTTGAATATTTATCAAATCATTTCAAATTCAATGAGTTCAATCAATGTTTGAAATATTTTTCAATCATTTGCAATTTATATGATTTTTTTTAATTCGCCTGGAATTTTTATGAATACCATAGAAGTATTCTCATCTTCCTTAAAACTCTTTAAATTTACTAAAATTTTATTCAATTCCTTGTTTTTTAATACAGTTTTTTTTCATTCACATAAATTAAGTTAAATTTGCCCTGAATATTATTTACTCCTATTTCACTCTCTCTTGAATTCACTTAACTTATTCTAAATTCACTTCAATTTTACTGAAATTAATTGAATATTTTGGATTTTTTTCTCTTTTTTTTTTTAATTGACCCTGCATTTGCATTAATTCATCCTGCACTTTTTTAATTCTCTGGCATTTTTCACATAACTCTGATTTTTTTTTAATTTACTTAAATTCTTCTAAATTTTCTAAATTCTACTCAATTCATTGAACATTTTTGATTTTTTTTTTGCCCTAAAGTCTTTCAAACTCATCTTGAATTCAAAGGCATGTCATCACATTCTTCTCAATTCCCTAGATTTTTGCTCTATTAATTCCAAATTTAATGAATTCAATCAATTTAAAAAAAATATTTTTCCATTATTTACAATTTATTCGAATTTTTTAAATTTTGCCTTGATTTTCTATGAATTCCATGAAAATCTTCTCATTTTTCTTAAAATTTTCTAAACTAACTCGAATTTGATTCAATTTCTTAGTTGCAGTTTTATTTGAATTACCTAAATTCTATTGACTTCGCCCTGAATTTTTTTTTTATATTTTACTAAATTCTCTGGAATACCCTTAAATTATTCTAAATTCACTCCAAATTTCTGAAATCAGTGGAATATTTTATTGGATTGAAAAATTTTTTCAACTCATTTGAATTCATGTGGAATTTTATTTTAATTTCTTAATCATTTACCTTGATTTTTTTAAATGCATTCTTTGGAATTCTCTTTATTTTTCAAATTTTTATATTGTATATAATTTTATATTTTATATATTTTTTAAGTTTTTTATTTTATTCACCCTGAAGTCTTTTAAGTTCACCTTCAATTATTAGGCATTTTATCAAGTTCTTCTTAATTCCCTTGAATTTTTCTCAATTCATTACATTTACATAACATTGAATTCCCTTAAATTTTATTTTTTTATTTTTTATTTGACTGAAATTAGTGGGATATTTTGGATTAAAAAATTTGTTTCAATTCATTTGAATTCATGAGGAATTCACTATGAATTCTTATCAGCATAACCTGCATATTTTTAAAAAAATTTGCATTCTTAGGAATTACCTTGACTTTTTCAACTCTTGCTTAATTCTCTTAAATTCACTCAATTCTATATAATTAAATGAATTAAACATTTTTTCCGATTATTTTTAATTTACCACGAATTTTCTTAAACTCGCCTCGAATTCTCATGCATTTTATGAAATTATTTTAAATTTTCTTGATTTTTTTTAATTCAATCCAATTATTTAACTGAAATCAAGGAGATATTTTGGATATTTGGATTTATTTTCAATTCACGTGAATTTTTTGAGAATTCGCCATGGATTTTTCGGAAGTTCATCGAATTCTTCTCATTTTTTCTTCATTGCTTTAAATTTACCCGAATTCAATTTAATTTATTGAATTTTTTTTTATTATTATTTTGAATACAAGAAAACGATTATTTTTAGCAGCAATAAAATTTTGAAACCTTCCACGCTCAATCCACTCCTGTTCAAATTGAATATGATTCCTTTCTTACTGAAGAATCTTTCGAAAACTACCCTCCACAATTTGAATAGTGAAAATGAAAAAATCGTTGGAAAAGCTATATAAAATGTATGGATTTTCATAAAAAAAGATTTGGGAACTATATTTCGAAAATAACTAAAAAAGTAACGATTTTGATATTTACTGTTACTAAAAGAACATAATTAATTACCAATTCGTTACTTATTTAAAAAAGTAACTTTGTTACCACCATCATTATAAAAAAAGTAACTATTTACACTAACTAGTTAAAATAAACTAGTTACTTCCCATCACTGATTATATACATGAAATATCAGATTGGGACAAAATAAATTCGGTTATCGAAAAATATAATTATCTCAACTCAAAAATAAAGTGTCGTGAGCATAATCTTTGCGTATATCAATTTTTTTTAACTTGTAACTTTCCGTAATAACTTAAGTAGCAATTGAAAATTTTGGTCAGACAAGGTGAGTAAAAGTAATTTTTTTATCCACTTCATCAATGTACACTAAGGGGGTCCAAAAGTGCCTGGGAATTTTTTTTTCGAATTTTTATGAATAACGCCCGGAAATTTGTTCGAATTGACACCAAAATAAATCCATTTTTTTTCAATTTATATTTAGAGGTGGCGCAAGCCCAATGAATTTCAACATGTATTTCCCATAAAAAAAAGACGTTTTTGTCAATTTTATTCAGAATCCTCAATGCAAATTGTTTTTTATAAATGAGACATTACATTATACTGATAATAAGATGTTTAAATAAATTTTTTGAAAAATTCATTATTGTTTTTAGCAATTTTCTCTTAGAATGGAGATAGAATCTCGCGGTTTTTTCAAAAATTTTCCACTTTTTGTCCAATTTTCATTTAGAGAGAGGTTATATTTAATTTGATAAAAAATATTTAATTTCAAAAAAATAATTGCTGATACAATTTATTCTAATTGTTAAAAATATTACCCCTGAAAAATGCTAAAAATTGCGTTTTTTTCTGAAATTTTCAACTTTTTGTTCCCTTTTCACTTGGAGTGAGGTAATAATTAATTTGAGTTAACAAAAATAAATGTTTAAACAATTTAATATTATCGCTAATAATATTGCCTTCACTTAGTGGTAGAAACTTGCGTTTTTTCTTTAAATTTTAAACTATTTGTCTATTTTTCACTTGGAGTGACTTAATAATTATTTAAGTTAAGCAAAAATAATTGTTTAAACAAATTAATATTCCTAATAACTACACAGGACCACAAAATGTAAACCCTTGCAACACGGACCAGACTAGGTGGGTCTTATATTTTCGGGGTCGCTAAATTCAAATACGTCGTCCGTTTGGTCCCATCGGGTCAGGGTCAAGGTCAATTCAAGGTCAATCCTATAAAATTCATTGCCAACCAAATGAGGCAGTGTACCTATAGGTTTTCGGGGTCGTTGAATTCGAATCCATTGTCAAGGTCAGTTCAAGGTCAAACTTACAGAATTCATCGCTCGCCAATAAGTCAGGGTACCTATATGTTTTCGGGGTCGCTGAATTCAAAACGTTGTCGGTTTGGTCCCATCAGGTCAGGGTCAAGGTCACTTCAAGGTCAAACCCACCAAATTCACCCCTTAACAAATAAATCACGGAACTTATAGGTTTTCGCGGTCGCTGAATTCTAATCCGTTGTCCGTTTGGTCCCATCAGGTCAGAGGTAAGGTCAATTCAAGGTCAAACCTACAAAATTCATCCCTTATGAAATCAGTTAGGTTACCTGTAGGGTTTTGGGGTCGCTGAATTCGAATCCGTTATCTGATAGGTCCCATTAGGTCAGGGTCAAGGTCAGTTTAGGCTCAAGCTTACAAAATTCACTGCTAACCAATTAAGTCAGGGTACTTATAGATTTTCGGGTCACTGAATTTAAAACCGTTTTGCATTTGGTCCTATCAGGTCAGAGTCAAGGTCAATTCAAAGTTAAACCGAGCGGACAACGGATTTGCTTTCGGCGACCCCGAAAACCTATAGGTACCTTGACTTTTTTGGTTAGCGATGAATTTTGTAGGTTTGACCTTGAATTGACCTCGACCCTAACCTCATTGCACCAAACGGATAACGGATTCAAATTCAGCGACCCCGAAATGCTATAGCTACCCTGACTTATTTGGTTAGCGATTAATTTTGTAGGTTTGATCCGTCTGATCCGTCTGATCCGTGTTGCAAGGGTCTAGACTTTGTGGTCCTGTGCTATCTTCATCTATATTAATGCCAGATAGTTGTGGCTTTGTTCTGAAATTCTTAATTTTTTGTCTACTTTTTTTTTAGTGAGGTAATAATTAATGCAACTCGTCAAAAATAGCTTTTTGAGCAATCTACTATCGTTAATAACCATTTTATCTTAGATAAGTGCTAGAAAGTTGCGGTTTCTTCTGAAATGTTCAACTTTGCTTTGCCTTTTCATTTGTGAACAAATGATAAATAAACTTTAGAGGGAAACATTTTTCAAACAATCTGTTTCTCGTGAATATGTTTTGCTGGAGGGGGGCTGATTTCAAAATATGTTCAATTCCAAATTTTTCTTTTACGTTTTGCAACAAACTTTTTGTGGTAATATGAAACAAATCTTTTATAAGTCATTTAAACACCTAGTTCTCCCACCTACTCCTAATCTTTCTATTCTTTGTTTTCATCTTTTGTGTAAGATAGCTTTTTTGTTGAATTTAATTCTTTTTTAGCGTTGGGAAAAAGCAAAAATAATTCACTTAAAACAATACAATACTATTTGAAGAATGATTATTGTTAAGGTGCACTTATTATTTGTTCATAACTAAAAAGTAAAAAAAAAAACTAAAGCTCTTAGAAAAACCGCCACTTTTTAGCACTTATCTCAGAGAAAATATTAATAAACAATTATAAATTGTTCAAACGACTATGTTTGTTAACTTGCATTATTCATTACTTTACTAAGTAAAGAGTGGGTATAAAGGTAAACATTTCAGAAGAAACCGCAACTAGTAGAAGATAGTTATAAACAATAATAATTTGTTGAAATATTAATTTCTGCTAAATTGAATTAATCATTAACTCAACCTATGTGAAAAGTAGACAAATAGTTGTACATTTCAAAAAAAGCGCAACATTCTAGTATTATTCAAATTGAATATTATTAATGATAATAAATTATTCAAACAAATAATTATTTTAACTTTAATTATTTATTCAACTTATACTAATTGAAAATCGGACAAGAAGTGCAACATTTCTGGAAAAACTGCGACTTTCTATCTCCATTCTAAGAGAAAATTGCTGAGAATGATAATAAATTGTTTAGGCAATTTGATTAAACATCTAATTATCAGGATAACTTATGGATTTCACTTATGGTTTTTTTTTGGGAACCTATGAAACAGACTTATGTGGGTGATATTTGAAAAGTAATATTTTATGCTTATTTTATGGCTAATTATGAAGAGAAATGTTGAGTTCTAACTTGATTCAGCTGATATTGAGGATCCTGAATAAAAATTACAAAAACGTATTTTTTTCTTATGGGAAATACGTCTGGAACCACCTCCTCTAAATATCATTTTTTTCACAAAAAAATGGATTTATTTTTGTGTGGATTCGAACAAATTTCCGGTCGTTATTCATAAAAATTCAGAAAAATATTTTAGGATCACCTTAATGTACAAATTTTTTGTCTTAAAAATGTATTTGTTGATTAATGGATTGAAATTAATTAATTTAGGCTTAACACTTTGCTTCTAAACTTAATTACCATTTGAAGATTGACGACTCATTTTAAAGAAGGAGAAAGTTACCGTAATTGAGTAAATCTTGGTTACGACTACAAACTCGTTAGTAATTCACGATTGGCGCCTTAGTTAACACCCATAGACGTGGCGTTAACGTAAAATGATTGAATTATCCACGGGGCTCATAGCTGAATTTCAATAACCTGGGGTTTCATATAGCCCTTCCTGTATCGTATCAAATTAATTTCGACGTGAACTATTACGACTATCGGATCCAAACTTGTATGGTAGCGTCTTTCCGGTAACGCGATAGGACAAGAACTTATATTATATGGTTTCATCACATTATAAAGTTCCAAACTCGCTTTCATATTTAGATTAAAATGAAATTACAGCCCACTTCTGAATTTTTAAATTAAAATATAATATTCATATTGATACAAAATTTTTGCATTTCATAGTATCTATTATCTAAAATAATAGAAAAGAAAGGATAATATTTAAGATTTGATGAAATTTGACATCTTAACTTTAGAAATAATATTTAATACAATATATCGACTGCTTCATACAATATAAAATAAATTACGGATGAGTCCGCATAAAGAGTAGGGTTTCAGTTTTTCTCTGTATGGAATCAACTTCATTTTTTGACAGTTTCAATTCGTAATTTATAAGGAAAAACCTTATTTCATCGACTTCTTTCAGACTATTCATTCAGAATTTTGTACAAAAAAATGACGTTTCGAAATCAGACCGATTCCCTCATCAGATTATTATTAACATTTCACAGATAGTTAGTATTTCGGAACCATAAGCAGATAGATGAACTGAAAATTTTTCAAAAATGTAATAATAAATAATTATTAATTATTACATTTTTGACAAATTACGTTTATGGTTCCAAAATACTAACTAACTATCTGCGAAATTTCAAAGATAATCTAATGAGGAAATCGGTCTGATTCCGAAACGTAATTTTTATGTACAAAATTCTGAATAAATTGTCTGGAAGAAGTCAATGAAATTTAAGGAAATTAATTTACTTCAAGGAAAACCTTAAAAATTACCGATTTTTATTTCCCAGACATCCACTTTCATTTTTTGTTATAAGATAAAGAAGCATACTGTTCTGCGGCACGTAATAAAATACTAACAAACTATAACACATAGTAAATATCACAGAGAATTTCTCAAAATTTTATTACGTGTTGTAGGACAAACTGCTTTTGTTTATTTTATCACGAAAATTCAAAATGTCAAAATCTATAAAAACAGACTTGATTCCATATAAGAAAGCAAGTGACACCTGGTTCTTTATACGGAATAACCTGAACTTGATTCCACATTGTATGGAGCATGTGTGCCTCGACTGACTTCAATCCAAAAGGGTTTGCATATGCCGGTTTTTTTCTGAATATCCTTATGGGATGCCCCACGATCATTTTGAGCCCAAAAAGAAAAAAATCGCTCATGCCCTTTTTGAGAAAACTCTTTTTTTGACTTGTTTGAAGAGATAATCAACGTATTTTAATGAAAATAAGTTAAACGTGGAATTTCATTGGCTCAAACCATTCAGTTTGACATGCAAAAAAGGGCTACAGGTGCTAAACATCTTACGAGAACTGAAACCCCTTAATATTTTCGAAAAATGGTGAAAAAAGTGGAAAAAATTAGTTTTTTGAAAATTGCCTTATTCCAGTTCATATCCTATGTCCCAAACACCATAACAAGAATTAAAGTGCTTGAAATTTTCTTCAAAATGAAAAAAAAAATCGTATGTTTTATCCTTAAAAGTTTGGGAGTTATAGTCTTAAGAAGTCGATTTTAGGAGAATAATTCGAATGAAAAACAATATATACATATGTTACAGGCAAAGTATATAATCATGGCATTACATATAATCCCTAGGCATTATATATAATGCCTGGCCACTTCAGGCAAAGTATACAATCGAATACTTATTACATACTTTTCCTAGGCAATATATATATAATCCCTAGGCATTATATATAATGCCCGGCATGAGATAGGCAAAGTAAATAATCTGGATTTTTAATATAATGATGCAGTTAAAGAAGGGAATTTGAAATTGATGAGCAGTTGTAGAATTCAACACACGTTTACTTACTATTTATTACAACATGGCATACTGGAAGGACATTTTGCTTGACACTGAACTTTGTTCATTACACATAGACACTTATTAGTTTGACATTTTTTTTGCAGGAACATTTTTAAAAAACCTTGTTTCGTTCCAAGGGATTGCTGCGTAGCCACTGTCCTCAGTGATACCCCTTTTTCTGGCTGAGCTTCATCAACGGTCAAAAGATTCGCTTATTGATTTATAAAAAAGATCTTGAATAAGTATAAGAATGCGGTGGCCGAAATTCAAACCTGTACAAATTTGAAATTTACATTTTTGGCGGTCGATCACCCCCCCCCCCCAATTTGTTTGAATTAGGGAGAAAGAAATTCCATATTTGTTCCAATCGGTTAACAATAACTAGTGTCCCCGGACTTTTGAAACTACTATGAGGTTTTCAATGAAAAAGCTTGGTTTTCCGAAAAATGAAAAAAAGAAGTACATTTTATTAACTTTTTGTAAATTAAAGTTTGATCACCTCTTAAGGAATGTTGAAGGAAATATTTACACTTAATAACTTTTTATTTTGACGCACCCAGTCCCTTTATATTATGCTCGAAAACGTCCCACAAAATGCAAAATATCAGTTTTACGTAAATAATGTTGATTACTGTTTTGGACAAACAATCTTACTCTTAACTTTCACCATATGCAAGATTTATTTCAGAAAACTATACATTTTCACGATATACAGAATTAAAAGAATTGTTAAGTCAAATAAAAATTGTTTAAATAATCCAAAAGATTTCCTAAAGAAAAATTCCAAATATGTTGAGTTAGAAATATTATTATTGATATTCATCAACTGTATGATTGACATAAAAAATCATGATTTTTCACTTTTTAAATTGTTCAAATGAATAGTAATTATTTTTAAAAATTAGTGAAAAAATAATTGGAAATTTTTTACTTATCGAAAGCAAATTAATAAATAAATGTAATGTTTTGGTACGTGCAGCTTCTTAAAATCTATAGGTTTGACATAAAATGTGACAGAAATGAATGTTTAGGTTAATCTTGTAAACAATTCTTATGAACAAATGTACAGTCATGTCTTGCCAACGACTTTTCCCAATGACACTTCGCAAATAACCAGCAATTGGTAATAATTGAAACAATTTTCTCTTTTGAATGCAGTTTTATAATTTTAATTAGTATTTGCAAAAAAACACAAAATTAACATATATTCATCAAAATGTACTCAAACGGTATTAGTTTACAAAAATGGTTCGAACAATTAGTAATTGTCACTTTTTAAAGTATCATATCATATGAACCTGTTCACTGAAAAATTGTAAAAATTTACATTTCTATATAGAAATTGTTTAATTACCAAGCAGTTGTTTTCAATCTGCAATGTATCGTATCACGGCGTGATCGAAACGACATTTTTAGTTGATTCGGTAAAAAATTGATGCACTGAAAAATTGTCAAACTGTAAGGCTGTTTATAAAAAATGTTTGAAAAATTGCCAAATCACATCTATTTCAAATTAGTCTTAATAGAATTACATTAATTTCTCTCGCATTTTATACTCAATGTGCAAAATAAATCATATAGTAAAGAGCAAAGTGTAAATAAATATTTGTTATAATTAAATTCTGTAGAGATGTATAGAAATTACCAGGCGTAAAGCTGCTTTAATATGCCATTTCTCTCGTTCCAAGACGATAAAATCCATCACTTGTGACAACCGTAACCACAGCTAATACAAGTAGTATTTTATGTATAATATACAATTTTTACTTCTTTGAACCGCGAAAAATCATAATTAGCGCCAAAACCTCGCAAAACCCAGTTCTCGACTTATGGGATTTTTTGGGACCATATAAAACAGGCTTCTTGGCGTGATATTTGTAAAAGAAGTTTTAATTGGCATTCAAACAAAACAGAAAGTTAAAAAAACTTCCTATGCATTTTAAATTATTTTTCGAAAACTAAGGGAGATCCCATTTTTATATTTGCAGGGCTTTTAAAGCACATTGTAAACTATATTTCAAAAAGAATTTAAAGGTCTTATTATGAATGATTTGAAAAAATACATCTTAATATGATTAAAATAAGCAAAGTAATGACAGTTTTAAAAAGTAGAAATTGCTCAAATAGTGGAGAATAATTATTATACACTTTGCCTGGTTTCTACTGGGCATTGTATACGAGCCTAGGCAATCTGTATGATAGAGAGTACTATATACTTTGCCTGGCCTCTGTTGGGCATTATATATAATTATATACAATATAGAAAAAATTGATATATAATGCCTAGTTTTTGGAAAATGACTTATTTCCTATGGATATCTGGTAAAAATTGCCAAATAATTGATCAAAGAAGACTTAATTTTGAGTAGATCTAAAAAAAACATTATTCTAGCTCTAATAGAACCGAAATTATGGCCTTTTGAATATGACCCTTTCTATGAAATGTTCTTTAACATCAATTTTATAAATAAAATTTCTGGTTTTTTGAAATAACTCATTTCTCGAGCAAATGGGGAGAAAGTTACCACCAGATAGGTTAAGGAGGACCTAATTTTTAGCAAATCTAAAAAAAATGAATGCTCTAGCTCTAATCACATCGAAATTATGGTCTTCTAAATACAATCCTTTTTTAAGTAAATTATGTTAATCATCATTTGTTTAAAAGAAAACAATAGATATTATTTAAAAAATTGATGTTGTACAAAATTTCATAAAAAAGGGTCATATTCAGAAGGCCATGATTTGGATTCTCTTACAGCTAAAGCATTGCTTCTTTAGATCTAATAAAAATTAACTCTTTTTTTAATAACTTACAGGCAACTTTCACCTAAAACGCTGAGGAAGTGAATTCTTTTGAAAAGCGAGAAATTTGGTTTATAAAATTGATGTTAAACAAAATTTCGTAAAAAAGGGTCATATTCAAAAGGCCATAATTTTGGTTCTGTTAGAGCTAGAGCAATGTTTTTTCTCAAATCTACGCAAAATTAAGTCTTCTTTAATTAATTATTCGGCAATCTTTACAAAATATCCATAGGAAATAATTCATTTCCCCAAAACTATATATGCATATATATTTTTTTCATTCTTCTTTAGGTGTTTGTAAAATAGGATGAACTGAATAACGCAATTTTGAAAAAACTGATTTTTTGCACTATTTTTATCATTTTTCAAAAATATTAAAGGGTTTCAGTTCTCGTAAGATTATCAGCACCTGTAGCCCTTTTTTTAATGCCAAACTGAATGGTTTGAGCCAATGAAATTCAACGTTTAACTTGTTTTCATTAAAATACGTTGATTATCTCTTCAAACAAGACAAAAAAAGAGTTTTCTCAAAAAGGGTCTGAGCGATTTTTTTCTTCTTGGACTCAAAATGATCGTGGGGCATCCCAGAAGGATATTCAGAGAAAAAACCGGCATATGCAAACCCTTTTGGATTGAAGTCAGTCGAGGCACACCGTAAGCAGTCAATATAAATATTTAAACCAATGGATTGTTTTCATGAAAAAAAAATATTTTCAACGAAAAAAACTAACATAGCCTAAATTTATTTAAAATCGTAAGTTTAATTTTTGGAATCGAATGATTTTTATTTAAGTTAAAAAAAATTATTTCCTGGGGAAAACACAAATATAACCTATTATAGTTCGAATATTTTGTACATTCTTTAAAATCGAATGATGTTTGATTAAAAATAATAATTTTAGATGAAAAACACTACAATAGAAAGAAAAATTTAGAACTGTAAATCTTCTTTTAAACCTTATGCTTTTTCTTAAAAATAACTCATTTCCGATGCAAAATCTGAGTTGAACCTAAAATTTTTCAAAAATTATTCATCTTCTTTGAAATCGAATAATTTTGTTTTTAAAAGATGCATATACGGTATAAAACGACAACAAAAACAAAAAATGTCAATCTGATGACTGAATGATAATTTGAAGACTAATGATAATCTGAAAAATCGTATATTTTAATTGAAAATAACAACTTTTTACGGACAAAATACCATAAAAATTGTACCAATGCTAAATCTTTTCTGAAATGTAATGATTATTATTGTTTCAAATAATTTATTTTTAGTGAAAAAGTGACCATAATCTAAAACTGATCCAAAATTTAAAATCTTTTCCGAAATCTGTTCCCATTTCCAGTGAAAAACGTGGGCATAACTTGAAGTTGTTCGAAATTTTACCCTTAATTTTTGAAGGCAAATGATTTTTGTTTACAAATTAAAAAAAAGAAAACGATTTACGGAGAAACAGGCAAGCATACCCAATTATTTGAAGAAAGCTCTAATTTTTACTCCTTAGGGAGTAAAAAGTACTTTTTACTCCCTAGGGACTGAAAAGTGACGTCAGAGGTGAACAATGAAAATTATACATCTATGAGCTCGCATTTTACGATTATCAGCCCACTCACCGTAAAAACTGTGAAGAAATTTTGGTTGCAGATAACAGAATTTTGCGCGTATTTACGGGAAGTTACAATATATAACTGATCAAATTACCGTAAATTATCGAAAATTTCCGAAATTTATAGAAATTTTCTAATTGAATTTTGAGTAATTTATCTTGAGTTACCATCAATTACCTTCAAAATTACCGAAAATTTTCATTAATATCCGGAAATTTATGGAAATCCTTAAGTAGAATCATGGGTAATTTATGATAAGTTACCATAATTACCTATGAAATTACCATAAATGATCGACAAATTTTTTGAATAGGATAATAAATAAAAATTGAATTTGACCGACAATTTTCATAAATTTCTGGAAGTTTCTTGAAATGTCTGAAAATAAATTTGGTGTAATTTATGGTTAGTCACCATATTTACCTATAAAATTACAATAAATGAACGAAAATGTTCTCAAATTTCCGCAAATTCATGGAAATGTTTAAAAATGAATTTTGGGTAATTTATGATAAGTTACCATATTTATATGTAAAATTACCCTGAATCACCGAAAATTTTCACAAATTTCCGGAAATGATTGGAAATTTTGTTAAGTTAATTGTAGGTAATGTATCGTAAGTTAGCATATATACCTGTAAAATTGACATAAATGACCGAAAATTTTAATAAATTTCTGACAATGTATGAAAATTTAACAAACTGAAGTTTGGGTAATTTATGGTGAGTTACCATATTTACCTGTAAATTACTGTAAATAACCAAAAATTTCCGTCGATTTTTTGATAATTTGGAATTAGTTAACATAAATGTCATGCTTCTTCATTCGAAATTTTACATATACAGACTGAAATAATTATACAGGGGGTAAACTTGAATAATAATTGTAAATTATTATTCAAATTTACACTCTGTGCTCGACAAACAGCCTTTTCTTAATTTCCGAACAGAAGGTGACACTCATTTTATTGCAAATACCTTATTATTCTTCAAATCCTGTAAAGATTCTTTGAAATCTAATTATCTTTTATTAACAATAGCAATTTGAGACGAAAAACACTAATATAACGTAACGTAACAAAAAATTGTTTCACATTGTAAATCCTCTCTTAAACTTAATGTTTTTTTCTAAAAAATAACCAATTTTCGATAAAAATGTTAGCAACTAAAATTAATCCAAAATTTAAAATCTTTTTTGACAAATTTTTCAAAATCTCATGATATTTTAATAATAATAAAAGCAATTTTATACGAAAAAAAACTAACATATTAAAACATTGATTTGATTGTGAATCCTCTTTTGAACCAAATATTTTTTCCCGGAACTAATCAATTACCGATTTAAAATGTTAATCAAATATGAAGTTCATTCAAAATTTGTAGTCCTTGAAATCCATACCCATTTTCGGTGAAAAACTTGAGCATAACCTAAAGTTGTTCAAAATTGTAAGTCTATCTTTTGAAGTTAAATAATTTTTCTTTCAAACTTTAAACAAAATGATTTTCGGGGAAACACGCAAAAATACATATTATTGTTCAAATATTGTAAAAATTCGTTGAAATCATTGTTGGTTAAGAATATCAATTTTATACGAAAAACACTAACATAACAAAAACTTGTTTGAGATTGTAAATCGTCTCTTAAACCTAATGTTTTTTCTTCAAAATAACCAATTTCCGGTTAAAAATGTCAACGAAGTCTAAAATAATTCCAAAAATATTAATCTTCTTCGAAATCTCTACCCATTTCCGGCAAAAAGCGTCAACATAACCAAAAATTGTTTCAAAATTCTAAAGGCTGGACGATAATTCAAGGAATAATGATGATCTGAAAAATATTATGACTAAAAATCTGTATTATCATCAAAGACGGTAACGATCGATCAGAAGAGAAATCTTTTCACACACTGCGAAAATGGAAATCTACAATATCGATCAAAGTAATCCCCTGTAATATAGAAAATTTTTAACGTCTTCTCAGACTAGATTGAGCTATAAATTGAAAAAAAATCTAATTTAAATTTATTCATAAAAAAGATCTTTTCCTTTCGCTCCGCTGAGATTCGAACGCCAGGTCAACTGATTGCCGGTCAGGTGCTCTGACCGCTAAGCTACTAGAGAGATCAGAAGAAGAATCCTTCTTCTGAAACAGGCTTTATTTTGCATGATGTTTTAATATAAGGAATTTTTCAGTAGGAATCTGTATTATCATCGGAGATGGTAACGTTCGATCAGAAGAGAAATCTTTTCACACACTGTGAAAACGGAAATCTACAATATCGATCAAAGTTATCTACCCTAATACAGAAAATCTTGAACGTCTTCTCAAACTAGATGAAGATTTGAATTGAAAAAATTTTAATTGAATTTATTCAGAAGAAAGATCTTCTCCTTTCGCTCCGCTGGGATTTGAACGCCAGTTCAACTGATTGCCGGTCAGGTGCTCTCACCTCTAAGCTACTAGAGAGATCAGAAGAAGAATCCTTTTTCTGAATCAGGCTTTATTTTGCAAGATGTTTCAATACAGGTTAATTTTTACTAGGAATCCGTATTATCATCGGAGATGGTAATGATCGATCAGAAGAGAAATCTTTTCACACACTGTAGAAATAGAAATCTACAATATCGATCAAAGTTATCTCCTCTAATACAGCGAATCTTTAACATCTTCTCAAACTAGATGGAGCTATAAATTAAAACATTTTTCAATTAAATTTATTCAGAAAAAAGATCTTCTCCTTTCGCTCCGCTGTGATTCGAACGCCAGGTCAACAGATTGTCGGTCAGGTGCTCTAACCACTAAGCTTCTAGAGATATCAGAAGAAGAATCCTTTTTCTGAAACAGGCTTTATTTTGCAAGATGTTCTAATGCAAGTCAATTTTTACCAGGAATCTGTATTATCATCAGAGATGGTAACGATCGATCAGAAGAGAAATCTTTTCACACAGTGCGGAAATGGAAATCTACCATATTGATCAAAGTAATCTCCTCTAATATAGAAAATCTTTAACGCCTTCTCAGACTAGATGGAGATTCAAATTCAAAAATTTAATTAAATTTATTCAGAAAAAAGATCTTCTCCTTTCGCTCTCTTTCGATTTCCATTTTCACAGTGTGTGAAAATATTTCTCTTCTGATCGATTTTACCATCTTCGATGATAATACAGACTCCTAGTGAAAATTGTAAAAATTGACTTGCATCAAAACATCTTGCAACATAAAGCGTGTTTCAGAAAAAGGATTCTTCTTCCCATTTTTCTAGCAGCTTAGTGGTTAGAGCACCTGACCGGCAATCAATTGACCTGGCGTTCGACTCTCAGCGGAGCGGTAGGATAAGATATTTTTTCTGAATAAATTTAATTTGAAAAAATATTATGAACTTAATAATAATCTTAACTGATTAATCAATATTAGGATGAGTTTTATCCAAGGTAAAAGGAGATTTAAATATATTCTCTCGTGCCCTCCATTACGTTATTAAAACCCTGATAACTTCGCACCTTTGTAACTTTAATCCGCGACCTCTTTCGAGATGAAACAGAGCTAATATTATCAAAAGAGGGAAAATCTCTTCGGGAATAAAATGAAATCTCCCGTGTAATAAAAAGCCAGCAAGCTGAACTTAAAAGTCCTGGATTCGATTACGAAGAGCGGGATGAATAATTTCCTCTCATCGAAATGGTATGATCTCTCATAAATCATTATCTTGCAAACTCAAACTGCGATTGGAACCAGAAAGCTGCTCACTGATCCGTATAGCAAATTGGACCCTGGGGCTGAAAGGGGGTAGACGAAATGAGAGAGAGAGAGAGAGAGAGAGAGAGAAAAGAGGAAATTTTGAAAGAGAGGAAGAGGAAAAATAGCAAAAAACTGGAAATTATGTTTAAAAAAAAGTTCTTGGCAGACCCTACAATATTAATCCGAAAACTTTCCGCGCATCATGGAGATAATATCAAGGGTAGTATATAATATCACGGATGGTAAAACTCCGCAAATCACATTTAAGAGATAACCTCGGTATTTTCGTCTTTTACTGGTATATATTTTATCCCTGAGGTTTTATTCAATTTTATTTGAATATTATTCTAGAAAAAGTAATGGAAAAATTTAGGAAATCTTGCAAACTTCTGTTTTTCCAAAAGCACTTCAAACTATTTTCAAAACTTTTTCTGCAAATGAGAGCGTCCTTTTCAATTGCGAATCATCAAAAAAGCTTCCCCCCCCCTTAATTCAAAATTAGAAATGTGCAGTCGTTTATTCGAATTTTTTATACAAATTTAGACACGCTTGGATCATTGAATTTTTCAAAATAGAAAAAAAATGTAACTGCATATCAAACCATCTTGATTATCTTCGATCTTTACATTTTTTGAATCAAAATCATTTTTGTTGTTGTTAAAAAATGCATCCAAAAGTCAAGTCGAATCTTCGAAATTCGACTTGTCCGAATATTCGAATAAATCGAATTTCAAAGATTCGACTTGAGTTTTGTGTTCATTTTTTATCTGAAAAAAGGAGTTATTTTGATTTGAAAAATGGTAATATCTTGAAGAATTTAAACCGGTTTGATGTACATTTACATTTTTTCTATTTCGAAAAATCCAATTTCCCAAGCGTGCCTAAATTTGTATTAAAAATTCGAATAAACGACTATAAAACTCTAGTCGAAATGTTTTTCTTGGATTTGATTCGATAAACGCCTAAAATGAGAAACAATATTTTAAGAGGGTGAATTTTCGCGAAAATAGGGGAATGCTAGGGAAATAAATTATTTTAAATACAAATAATGTGTATTTGTTATATTTAATTCAAAATATGAAGCGCTTCAGATTTCAAATCGAAATATATTGAATTTTCAACAAAATAGTTAAATTTTTAAACAAAGAAGATCAATTTCTTATTATAAAAGATGAATTTGGAACAAGAGAGTTTTGCTTTCAGCTGAAAAGTTGAATTTTTTAGAAAACAGTTGACTTTTTAATACGAAAAGATGAACTTTCAACCTAAAATATGATTTTTCAACCGAATAATTGCGTTTTCAACAAACAAATAAATTATTTAGAAAAAAATAGTTGCATTTACAACCAAACAGTTGAACTTTTCAGTAAAAGTGACGAATTTGTGACCAAATAGTTGAATTTTTTAACTTCAACGACGAATTTTCAACCAAGTGTAAAACTTTCAAATACACAAAAAATTAATTTCATCCACAAATTGTTGAATTTTCGACCCAGAACTTTTGTACCAAAAATATGAATTTTAAATTTGAAACAGGATGAATTTTTAACCCCAAAAAAATAAATTTCTTACAAAAAAATGACTTTAACAAAAATGAATCTGCAACTTCGACCAAATAATTCAATTTCCAACCAAATAGTTGAATCCTGAAGCAACACAGAGTAATTTCGAACCACGCAGTTGCATTGTTAACCAAAAAGTTTAATTTTATATAAAAATAATAGAATTTTTATCAGAACATTTGAATTTTTGACAAAATAATTAATTTTGCATCAAAGAGATAGAGAGATTTTTTTTCACAACTTTAAAAAAGAGGTTATGTTTCACAACTTTACTGATCAATATTGAAATAAAAATAAATATTGATTATCGATCATGTAGACAAAAAAATTAACATCATATTATTTAAATAATTCACTGGTAAAAAAAAAACATAACATAAATCAATGAAATCAATCTCATGTTGGAATATCTTGCAAGTACATTGAATGACGTCGACATTCAACTTGTAGGAGTTGTGAAGAAA
>JAABKJ010004139.1:0-24800 GCA_011634705.1 Andricus grossulariae
ACTTGGAAAAGCTTGAAGAGTAATGGTAAGAGGAAACGGAAGCCCTGGAAGGTCTCGCGCACTTGCTATAATAGTTAGTAAGGTAATATTTAAGAACTTGTGAATAATAAGAAGGCGAAGCGATTATAGGTTAAGATAAGCATAAGACATAGTGGTTAAATGAAATTGTGAAAGATGTAAAGGGAACGGAGCCCTCAAACCTGTAAAAGGGAGAGTAATAACATACAATACAATTCAGGAATTTTATAATTCAGGAATTTTGTTAGTCGAGAATTTTCTAATTTGGGAATTTTACTGTTGGAAAATGTTATTAGTCGGGAATTTTACTTTTCGAAAATTTTATTACTCAGGAATTTTGCAATTCGAGAATTGTATTGTTAAGAAATTTTATTATTTGGCAGTTTTATAATCCTGGAAATTTATTATTCGGGAATTTTCCAATTCGGGAATTTTATTAATCGGGAATTTTATAATTCAGTATTTTTATTATTCGAGAATTTTCTAATTCGGTAATATTATAAACTGTTCGGGAATTTTATCATTTGGGACTTTTATAATTTTAGAAATTTATTATTCAGGAATCTTCCAATTCGGGAATTTTAATGTTCGATAATTTTATAAATCAGGAACTTTATAATTCGGTTATTTTAGTATTCGGGAATTTTATCAGTTGAGAATTTTCTAATTCGGTAATATTATAAACTGTTCAGGAATTTTCCAATTAGGGACTTTTATTGTTCGGAAATTTTATTATTCGGGACTTTTATAATTCAGGAATTTTATAACTCAAGAATTTTATAATTCGGAAATTTTAATATTCGGGAATTTCATAATTCAGGAATTTTACTATTCGGGAATTTTATAATTCATGTTTATTATTCGAGAATTTTCTAATTCAGTAATATTATAAAATGTTTGGGAATTTTATTATTTGGGACTTTTATAATTCTAGAAATTTATTATTTGGGAATCTTCCCATTCGGGAATTTTAATGTTCGGAAATTTCATAACTCAGGAACATTATAATTCGAGAATTTTATTATTCGGGAATTTTATTAGCCGAGAATTTTCTAATTCGGTAATATTATAAACTGTTCGGGAATTTCCCAATTCGGGAATTTCATTATTCGGAAATTTTATTATTCGGGACTTTTACAATTCCGCAATTTCATAACCCAGGAATTTTATAATTCAGAAATTTTATTAATCGGGAATTTTCTAATTGAGGAATTTTATTATACGTGAATTTTATAATTCATGTTTATTATTCAAGAATTTTCTAATTTGGTAATATTATAAACTGTTCGGGAATTTTATTATTTGGGACTTCCATAATTCTGGAAATTTATTATTCGGAAATCTCCCCATTCGGGAATCTCCCGATTCGGGAATTTTATAACTCAGGAACTTTATAATTCGGGAATTTTATTATTCGGGAATTTTATTAGTCGAGAATTTTTTAATTCGGGAATTTTATTGTTCGGAACTTATATTATTCGGGACTTTTATAATTCTGAAAATTTATTATTCGGAAATTTTCCAATTCGGGAATTTTAGAATTCAGGAATTTTATTATTCGGGAATTTTCCCATTCGGGAATTTTATTGTTTCGAAATTTTATTATTCGGGACTTTTATAATTCAGGAAATTTATTATTCGGAAATTTTCCAATTCGGAAATTTTATAATTCAAGAATTTTATAACTCGGGAATTTTATAATCCAGGAATTTTATTATTCAGGGATTTTCCCATTCGGGAATTTTATTGTTCCAAAATTATTATTCGGGACTTTTATAATTCGGGAAATTTATTATTCGGAAATTTTCCAATTCGGGAATTTTATAACTCGGGAATTTTATAATTCAGGAATTTTATTATTCGGGAATTTTCCCATCCGGGAATTTTATTGTTCGGAAATTTTATTATTCGGGACTTTTATAATTCTGGAAATTTATTATTCGGAAATTTTATAATTCAGGAATTTTATAACTCGGGAATTTTATAATTCAGGACTTTTGTTATTCGGGAATTTTCCCATTCGGGAATTTTATTGTTCCGAAATTTTATTATTCGGGACTTTTATAATTCTGGAAATTTATTATTCGGAAATTTTATAATTAAGGAATTTTATAACTCGGAAATTTTTTTTTCGGGAATTTTATTATTTGGGACTTTTATAATTCTGGAAATTTATTATTCGGGAATTTTCCCATTCGGGAATTTTAATGTTCGGAAATTTTGTAACTCAGGAACATTATAATTCGAGAATTTTATTATTCGGGAATTTTATTAGTTGAGAATTTTCTAATTCGGTAATATTATAAACTGTTCTGGAAATTTATTATTCGGAAATTTCTTAATTCAGGAATTTTATAACTCGAGAATTTTATAATTCAGGAATTTTATTATTCGGGAATTTTCCCATTCGGGAATTTTATTGTTCCGAAATTTTATTATTCGGGACTTTTATAATTCTGGAGATTTATTATTCGGAAATTTTATAATTCAGAAATTTTATAACTCGGAAATTTTTTTATTCGGAAATTTTCCCATTCGTGAATTTTATTGTTCTGAAATTTCATTATTCCGGACATTTATAATTCTGGAAATTTATTATTCGGAAATTTTGTAATTCAGGAATTTTATAACTCGGAAATTTTTTAATTCGGGAATTTTATTATTCGGGAATTTTATAATTCAGGAATTTTATAAATCGGAAATTTTTTAATTCGGGAATTTTATTATTTTGGAATTTTCCCATTCGGGAATTTTATTGTTCCGAAATTGTATTATTCGGGACTTTTATAATTCTGGAAATTTAATATTCGGAAATTTTCCAATTCGGGAATTTTAGAATTCAGGAATTTTATAACTCAGGAATTTTATAATTCGGGAATTTTATTATTCGGGAATTTTATAATTCAGGAATTTTATTAATCGAGAATTTTCTAATTCGGTAATATTATAAACTATTCGTAAATTTTATTATTCGGGAATTTTATTGTTCGAAAATTTTATTATTCGGGAATTTTATAATTCAGGAATTTCATTATCGAGAATTTTCTAATTCGATAATATTATAAACTATTCGGGAATGTTATTATTCGGGAATTTTATTGTTCGGAAATTTCATTATTCAGGAATTTTACAATGTCGGGAATTTGATTTTTCGAGATTTTTCAATCGTACCATTAAAAAATTGGTTTAATAATGGATTTAAAAAACGTGAATATTTTTAGTATGAGGAAAAAAAAATTATTTTTATTTTTTCCCAGGCAAATGATTGGATTACATAAAATTTCAATGTCGTATTTCGAGCATCAAAATGACCTAGTTCGCATTTTACTTCGAAACTTTGCACAAAATTTCAATTATTTTTTTAAGAAGATTGATTGGCCTGAAAAGCAAAATTCCGGCTGAGTTTCATTCACCGTCTGCATTATATATAAATTCAGATTGACGTTCGAAGGGTTTGATGAACTCAAAAGTGCTTGCCAATGGATAACAAAACGTGCTTTTCTAGAATCGAGGGTGTTCTTATTTCGGTAAAAGCATCTTAATCTATTTTAGAAAGATTGCGTCTCTTCTATTTATTTTTATTTTTATTAAAAACAATTTTTCCTCTTCTTTAACGACCTATCGTTGCCTCATTCATAAGAAAAAAAACTCATAGGCCTTTGCCAAACATAAGAAAAAATAAAAACAAACAGCTGTCACAATGACACATTTTCTCAAAGTTTTTCAGAAAACTTGACTAATTGTGAGTCAAAGATGAAATATTTTTAAATTGAGTTCTTCTGCATAACAAATTCTGAAAATATTTTCAACCAAATATCAAGGTAATTTTTAAAAAGCTCAAAATTCGGCTCGGGGAATTTAAAAATTAGGAAGAAAGCATTTCTAATTAAACTGTTTGACAATTTCTTGATATCGGATTTCAAACAAATTTTCAAATTTTGATAAAATACTGGCAAAATTTGAAAAGCTTTAAATTATTTACGTTTTATTTTAAAAGATTAATTTTGGGTTTTGAAGATTTCAAAATAGATCCAGAAAGAATTTGGAAGATTTTAAGACAATTTTATTAATTTTTCAGGGTCTTCAAAAAATTTCGGAAGGCTTTGAATTATTTCAATAGATATTTCAAAGTTTTAGGAGTTTTTAAAAAAATCACAAATAATTTAAATCTTAGATTTCAAAAAATTTAAAACAATATGTAGATTTCTGAAGATTTTAGACAGAACGTTTAGAAACATTTTAAGAACGTTGAAAGGTTTAAAGAGAAGAAAAAAAGGTTCATAAGATTTCTTGGAAAATTTGAAATGATTTTTATTTTTAAAAATTATTTTTGAGAAAAAATTTTAAAGATTTCAAAACATCCTAAAAATTCTAAAATGAATGTGGAAGATTTTAAAGCAAAATTTTTAAATTTTGCAAGATTACAAAATAAAACAAAAAATCGAGTAAGTTCAAGAGATATTTAGAAGATTAAAAAAAATTCGAAAATAACTTAAAACATAGAAAGATTTGAAAGAATTAAAGAAAAAAAATTTCTAGGAAAATTTAAAATGATTTTTTTTCATTTCGAAGCACTAAATTTAAGAGAATATTGAAAAAGATTTTGAAAGATTTCGGAAAATGTCGATAAAAAAATTTCGAAGATTTTAAGTCAATTTTTGTTTATTTTGATAGACTTAAAAGAATTGTTTGGAAGAATTCGAATCATTTTAAAACATATATAAAAGTTTCGAAAAAATTTCAGAATTAATTTAAAGTTTGAAAAGGTTTAAAATTTTTTAAAATAATATCTATATTTTTAAAAATTTCGAAATAAAACTTTTAAGCTTTTTAAAGCTTTTGAAAGTTTTCAAGATATTAAAACAATTTTCTTAAATGATCCTGAGAAAATCCCAAATGATTCTTTTTTAATGAATTCTCAGAGAAAATTGAAAAAAAATCTGGAATATTTTGAAGCAATTTTTCTAATTTTGAATGATTTTTGAAAATTTACAAATATTTCAAAATTTCTCTGAAACTTCTATAAGTTCCAAACATCTTTAAAACTGACTCGATTTTTACAAATTTATCTATTTCAATTTCCTCAAGAAACCTAGGGAAATTATATTTATATAAACTTAAGAACACATATATTCAAAAAAGTAAATTATTATTATTATTATATCATTGAGCCGTTTTCCTTTCGGGGTAATAGTGATTCGAAATTTGTATTTCGCATTAAAAATTATACTTTCCCTTAAATTATAATTTGGTTGGATTTTTTTTGTTGTCAGAAAAATGAAAAAAATTATATTTGAGAAAAAATGCTTCCGTCCTCAAAAATCTTTTTTATTTTATTCTTCAAATTTTGGAATCATTAAAAAACTATTTTTAAATAATCCCATCTTTTTCATTCTTCCCAATATTTTTTTGAAAAGTTTCCGCTAATAGAAGAAAGGCATTTTTCATAGAATTTTTTCAGACATAAAAACCTTTATTTTAACATTTTTTCGTATCTGTCATTGTTTCGAAAAAAATTAAAAAGTTCGATTTTATGAAAAAAATCGTTAGTTTTGGAAAATCGGAAAAATACTTATCGTATAATTTCCTCTAAAAAAGCAATATATATTATCCCCGACTTGGATAGTTAGACATTATAAGGGGATTTCAATCATTATTAAAAACTTTTTATATCATATTTTTTTTTTTTTTGAAAATTCGAATATTTGGTTAAAAATGAACTCTTTTGTTGAAAATTCCTACTTTCAGGTTAAAAATTCAACGTTTTTTTTCTCAAAAATTGGCCTTTTGGCTTATAAATTCAATAAATTGCTTCAAAATTCAAATTTTCTTTCCTTCTTGACTGAAAAATCTTGTTTGGTTGAAAATTCGTCTTTCTGGTTTGAAACTTCATCTCTTGATAGAAATTTCATTGATTCAACAATTTTATTGTCAATTAATCTTTTTGGATAAATTCGTCTATTTTTAATTTAAAATTAAAAATATTTTTTGTTGAAATATCAACTATTATATTTTCATTAGAAATTCACATTTTTTGGGTGAAAATTCAACTACTTGGATAAAATTTGAACTGCTTTGTTAAAAATGCAACTGTTTGGTTGAAAATTTGTCTATTTTGCAGATAATGCAGCTACTTTTTTTTAATTCTTCTTTTTGGCTCGAAAATTCGACAATTTCGTCAAAAATATAGTATTTTATTGAAAAGTCGTCCTTTTTCATGAATTCAAATTTATCTTTCTTTGGTTGAAAATTTAACTACTTGGTTAAATGTTGAATAATTGTATGAAAAAGTGATTTTATTGGTTAATAATTCATGATTTTAGTTGAAAATTCGGGTTTTTGGTAGAAAATTAATCTTCTAGATTCAAAATTCATCTTTTCGGTTGAAAATTTAACTATTTGCTTAAAAATTCATCTACTTTGTTGAAAATGGAATATTTTTACTTAAAATATTAGGAATTTGAAACACTTCGATTTGAATTTAGTATTAGAATTTCCATTAATTTTATTTCAAATAAATTATTCTCCTATTATATAAAAATATAATAATATAAAAAATAATATCAAATATTTGAAATGGATATCATCAAAAAGAATCCCTTTCGAAAAGACCGATTGTGATCCCTTTAAAGACGGAAAATTCGTATCCGACCTTCAATTCCAAAACACCAAAACCAAAAAATAATACTCGATGAAAGTTTCAAAATTTGAGTTCAAACATAAATTTTGAAAAAATAGAGAAAACAACATTTTTACCTCAATTTTAATTATAAAATTTTGAGTTCAGATATGAATTTGGATAAAATTCTGTCAAAAGGTTCGTATGGTTCCCATTCTGAAACCAATAATATATACAACAAAATCGGAAATAATTTCATTTAGATCGAAATGAAATCTACTTTCTTATGCACCGAAATCAGACCATAAAAAAACTCCCAAATCAAAATTAGACTTCAAAACTAGGGACCGAACTTAAATTACGTTACAGCTCAAGGATTGGGGGTGGGGGAGGGGGGGGGGTTGACATATTTTGTTAACTTTTTTTTTTATTTCTCAGGGAATTTCTATAAGTTTAAATAACTGTCAAAAAGAATAAATTTGAAATTGTTTTATTCAATTTATAAAGGATTATTGGTTAAAAATTTTACAAGCTTAAGATTCTGGTTTTTGAATATTAATAGTTTAGGAAAAATTAAGGAATTTTTAAAATAAAGTTTTAAGTGAAACCTTGATATAATACTCTTGTTGGTAATTCATCTGTCTTGTATTTCTAGTTTTTTGCAGTATCTTCCTCTTGAAGATTACCTTGTTAGTTATAAATTTTATTTTTTGTTTGGAAACTCAACAATTTTGTTGAAAAGTAATCCATTTTAGTTAAAAATAAATCGTTTTCTTGAAAATTCGTCTTTTTGGGGTTTCAAGATGAAATATTTTCGTAGAAAATTGACTCTTTCTTAAAAATTCATATTTTGGTGCTGAAAAGTCGATTGAAATCTTTTTTTAATGAAAATTCAACTAATTTTTGAAAATTAGTCTTTTTAATTAAAGAAATCATCTGTTTTAGTAGAAATTGCATCTTTGTTGGATAAAATGCAACTGTGTAATTGAAAATTCAACAATTTTGTAAAAAATCATCCTTTTTAGTTGAAAATTCAACTGTTTTGTTGAAAATTCAAACATTTCGTAGAAATTTTACTTTTTAATTAAAATCCATATTTTGGTGTAGAAAAGTTAATTAAAATCTTTTTTCAATGAAAATCCAACTAATTTTCGAAAACTTATCTTGAATTTAAAAATTCATCTGTTTTAGTACAAATTTTATCTTTTTTTGGACAAAAATGCAATTGCTTGGTTAAAAAATCAACAATTTTATAAAAGTCATCCTTTTTAGTTGAAAGTTCAAACATTTTGTTGGAAATTCAACTATTTCGTAGAAAATTTACTTTTTGATTACAATTCATAATTTAGTGTAGAAAAGTCAATTGAAATCTTTTTTGGATGAAAATTCAACTATTTGTTTGAATATTTGTCTTTAATTAAACAAATCATCTGTTTTAGTAGAAATTGCATCTTTGTTGGATGAAATGCATCTGTGTAATTGAAAATTCTAAAATTTTGCAAAAAGTCATCCTTTTTAGTTGAAAATTCAACTATTTTCTTGAAAATTCAAACATTTCGTAGAAATTTACTTTTTGACTAAAATTCATATTTTGGTGTTGAAAAGTCAACTAAAATCTTTTTTGGATGAAAATTCAACTATTTTTTTGAAATGTTGTCTTTTGAATTTAAAAAGTCATCTGTTTTAGCAGACATTTGATCTTTTTTGGATAAAAATGCAACTGCTTGGTTGAAAATTCAACAATTTTGTAAAGGTCATCCTTTTGAGTTGAAAATTCAACTCTTTTGTAAAAGTCATCCTTTTGAGTTGAAAATTCAACTCTTTTGTTGAAAATTCAACTATTACGTGGAAAATTTACTCTTTGATTAAAACTCATATTTTGGTGTAGAAAAGTCAATTAAAATCTTTTTTGAATGAAAATTCAACCAATTTTTGAAAATTAGTCTTTTTAATTTAAAAAATCATCTGTTTTAGTAGAAATTGCATCTTTTTTGGATAAAATGCAACTGTGTAATTGAAAATTCAACAATTTTGCAAAAATCATCCTTTTTAGTTGAAAATTCAAGCATTTCGTGGAAAATTTACTTTTTGATTAAAATTTATATTTTGGTGTTGAAAAGTCAACTAAAATCTTTTTTGGATGAAAATTCAACTATTTTTTTGAAATTATGTCCTTTTTCTTTGAAAATTCATCTGTTTTAGTTGAAATTTGATCTTTTTTGGATAGAAATGCAACTGTTTGATTTAAAATTTAACAATTTTGTAAAAGTCATCCTTCTGAATTGAAAATTCAACTCTTTTGTTGAAAATTCAACTATTTCGTAAAAAATGTACTTTTTGATTAAATTCATGTTTTGGTGTAGAAAAGTCAATTGAAATCTTTTTTGAATGAAAATTCAACTAATTTTTGAAAATTTGTCTTTTTAATTTAAAAAAACATCTGTTTTAGAAGAAGTTGCATCTTTTTTGGATAAAATGCAACTGTGTAATTGAAAATTCAACAATTTTGCAAAAAGTCATCCTTTTTAGTTGAAAATTCAAGCATTTCATGGAAAATTTACTTTTTGATTAAAATTTATATATTGGTGTTGAAAAGTCAACTAAAATCTGTTTTGGATGAAAATTCAACTATTTTTTTGATAATTTGTCTTTTTAATTTAAAAACTCATCTATTTTAGTGGAAATTGCATCATTCTTGGATGACAATGCAACTGCTTGGTTGAAAACTCAACAATTTTGTTAGAAAGTCCTCCTTTTTTTTGTAGAAAAATCGACTGTTTTGTTTAAAAAATTCGTCTTTTGGGTTAAAAATTCAACTATTTTCGTAGAAAATTTACTTTTTGATCAAAATTCATATTTTGGCATTGACAAGTCAACTGAAATATTTTTTTTGCGAAAATTCTACTTTCATTTTAATTTGTCTTTTTAAACTAAAAATTCATCTATTTTAGTAGAAATTGCATCTTTCTTGTATAAAAATGTAACTGTTTGGTTAAAAACTCAACAATTTTGTTAAAAAGTCATCCCGTTTGATTGCAAAATAAACTTTTTTGTTGGAAATTCGCCTTTTTGGGTTAAAAATTCAACTATTTGCGTAGAAAATTTACTTTTTGATTAAAATTCATATTTTTGTGTTGAAAGGAAGACTGAAATTTTTTTTTAACAAAAATTCAACTATTCTTTTGAAAATGTGTCTTTTCAACTTAACAGTTTATCTATTCTAGTAAAAATTATATCTTTCTTTGATAAAAACGCAACTGCTTGGTTGAAAATTCGACAACTTTGTTTAAAAGTCATTCTTTTTGGTAGAAAGTTCCCTGTTTTATTGAAAATTAAACTATTTCTTCAAAAATTTACTTTTTATTCAAAATTAATATATTTGTGTTGAAAAGTCAACTGAAATCTTTTTTGAATAAAAATTTTACTATTTTTTTTTAAATGTGTCTTTTTAAATTAAAAACTTATCTATTTTAGTGGAAATTGCATCTTTCTTGTATAAAAATGTAATAAAATTCAACTATTTACGTAGAAAATTTACTTTTTGATTAAAATTCATATTTTGGTGTTGAAAAGTGTTGAAAAAGTATCTGAGCTCAATTACTCACAATTGACACAATTACTATACAGCCTAACAAGGCAGTAATAATAATAAATATGCTGCAATTAAAAATGTGCTTTATATTATAAATATATTACGAGACTCACAAATAGGTTTAGGAAGAATCTCGAAGATAGGTGTAACTACTGTATATTCATAACAATATTCCAGTGTATATATACCAGTCACTATCTCATTCGTTCTAAATTAGCAGGCACTTTTTATGGGTTACAAACACGAGAAAAACAACTTCATTTATTTAAAGATTATATAACAATGAAAAAAATATTTACAAATAATCTATTTTTTTGACCCACTTTTTAAACCATGTACTCGCAAAAATATCATGAAATTCGATAAAACTAAACACAACTGCAAAGCAAGCACCTGACTGGTGATTCAATTTTATATGTAAACAAGTTTGAAAATTTGAAATAACTCGCGGACTTCGTGTTCTTCACATTAATATAAATGAAAAAACATATTTTTAATTAATCCCTTTATTAAAAATACCATTAGAGAAGCAAAGTTAAAAAAAAGAACATTTAAAATTATTAAATACGCGAAAATAAATAAATACAGTATCGGCCAAAATTGTCAGTCCACTAAAAACACTCCTATCAAAAACTTGCACCTATTTTTCGTGGATGTCTCAGGGTATTAAATTTACTATGTGCTATGTAATATATGAAACAAAATTATTCAGAAGTATATAACATGAAATATAAATAAAAACCTTCAACTTGTTTCAACTTAATACGTAGTTTTCTATTTTCATTGTTCGGCGAATATTTAACTAATTTTAATCATCTAAGATCATCATCTAAAATTTTTGAAAATTTTAGATATGACAAATCAAAATTGAACAAAAAAGACAATCTTCAAAGAAGATTAATTTTCTACCAAAAACGATCAATTCTCAACGAAAAATGTTATAGTTGATATTTCAATTCAAAAAGATTTAACTTTAAAATAAAAAATATACAACAAAGAAAAACGAATGTTCAACAAAAGTGTTAAATCCTCAACTAAAAAGATGAATTTTCAACCAAGAAGATTAATTTTCTGCCAAAAAAGACAATTTTTCAACAAAATAGTAACATGTTCAACCAAAGAGAGGAATTTTTAACTAAAATGATCCATTCTCAATCAAACAAGTGAATTTTTAACAAAGTAGTTACACTTTTAACCTTGTTGTTGAATGTTCAATCAAAAAGATCAATTCACAACAAAAAATATAATAGTTGAATTTATCCAACAATACGAATTTTCGAAAAAATAGTTGAATCCTCAACTAAAAAAGATTTTAATTTTAAACTAAACAGTTCCAATTTTAACAAAAAACAGACGAAATTTCTACCAAAAAAAGGTAAATTTTCAAATGAAACAGACGAATTTTTAACAAAATTGTCGAATTGTCAACTAAAAAAGATTTTTCAGTCAAGAAAGACAAAAAATTTTAGGCAAATCATGACTTGAAGTAAAAAAATAATTTGTAATAGAAAATAAACATTCCTAATAACTATTTTTTAGGTTTCTTTGTTTATTTGCTTTGAAGTTAAATAAATATAATTTTCCTAGGTTTCTCTAAAAAAATTCAAACAGATGTATTAAGATTTCAGATATTTCGAAAAAATATCTAGAAAATTTATAAGATTATTTTCATTTTACAGGATTTTGCGAAATTTTAGGGAAATTTTGAATTTAAAATATATAAGGCTTTTTGAGGCTGAGAAAAAATTTGGAAATATTTTATAAATTTTTGAAAGTTTTACAATATTTTTAATCTTATAAAACTTCTAAAAGTCTCAAATGTCTTTCAAAATGACTCGAATTATTCTTCATATTTTCTTGAAATCTTCCTAACTCTTTTTTGATAATTTTGGAAATCTTTCGTAACGTTTCAAAATATTTTTAAATATTCTCTTACAATTAATTTTTAAAAATGAAGAATCACGTTTTAAAAATATTTTCACATTTTAAAATATTCATTTTAAATATATTCCTGAAAATCGGCCAGATTTTTTTTTTATAATTTTGTAAATGTTTTCAAATATTTTTAAATCTTTTCAAATTATTATTTTGGTATCTTTTAAAAACTTCAGACATCTGTTGTAATGTTTTAAAATCTTTTTAAATATTCTCTGCAAATTAATTTTTCAAGATAAAGAATCAGTTTTAACATATGTCTTTTCAAATTTTAAATTATTTTCGAAATTAAAAAAAAAACTTTAATTATATCTCTAAAAATGATTCGAATTTTTTTCTAACATTTTGTAATCTTGGAAAATTAAGAAATGTTGCTTTGAAATCTTCCCCGGAATCTTGAAAAACAATTCAAAATTTTATTTTAAAGTCTCGAAAAATCTAGATTTTGTTTAAAATGTACTGTTTTTTGTAATCTTTTCCAGTTTTAAATAATTTTTTAATCTTTTCAAAACTTCTAAAATCAAAAACTTTGAAATATCTTTCGAAATAATTCAAAATTTTCGAAAAATTTTTTAAAATATGTGAGTATATCAAACCAAAAGGCAGATAAATTTTTTTTATGGTAAAAAAATCAATTGGTAGTATGTGCAACAGGATAGAATAAAAAAAAATGAAAATTTTTTACATACAAGTTTTTGAAAAATGGAATATGTTTTATTATTAAGCTAAATTACATCAAATGATGGTTAAAATGTTAGTAATAAATTTGTACAAACAAAATTGGTGTGATAACATAACCAAATTTCAACATAAAAGTCGAATATTATAAATTCTATTAAATAATGCGCTTCCCTCGCCATGTATATATTTAATTTCTTATTGCACATACTAGAATCATTTTTTATTTCAAAGTTCGTCTTCTCCTTGAATTTGGTGTAATGCAGAAGAATAATTTTTTATGTAATTTTTTAAATAACTTGATCAGCCATTTTTATTTGGATAAACATTTGGTTATACTACTATCTAATATTTAATTATAAGCTCTAGCTTTTGACTAAATTTTTGGTATAATAGTTGGACAATACAAAAATAATCTATTTTTCAAGAATTGATATGACCGACATTTTGAATTTTTTCAAAAATTGTCATGGAACATAGAACTAATTGTTTTTTTATCATACAGTTTGTATTTGAACTAAATTGTGCGTAATTTTGTTGGAAAATACTGAAAAAGTCAATTTTTCAAAAATTGAGAAGGCCGCCATTTTTAGTTTTTCAAAATTTATCATAGAAAATATCACTCGAGATCAAATTCAAAGCTAGTTTTATTTTGAAATATTGTGTGATATTGTGTTTTGAAAGATTCTTCACACATTTTAGAAAAAATAAGAATCATTTAAAAAGATATGTAGATTTTTTTAAATTTGGAATATAACAAAAAATTTGAAATGATTTTAAACTTTTTTTAAATGTAGATTTTTAAGGATTTCGAAAGGTTTCAAGATAATACTACAAATATTTTCTGAAGATTTCTGAGAAAATTTAAAGTGATTTTTCATTCTGAAAAATAAATAATTTTAACAGAATATTTTAAAAGATTTGAAAACAATTCAAAAGATTGCCAAAATTGTCAAAAAAGAATCTGGAATATTTTAAGGCAATTTCAGGAATAATTCAAGTCAGTTTAAAAGATATTCAGGAATTTTATAATTTTTGAAGAGATTTGAAAATTTTTAAACTTTGAAAGATTTCCGAAAATTCATAAAATCTTTTTTAATTCATTTAAACCTTCCACAACCTCTAAATATCTTTCAAGTTGAACTAAAATTTTCCTAAAATTTTGTAAAATGCTGTAAAATGAAAAAACTTTATTAGAAATTTTTTAGATATTTGTTTAACATATCTGAAATTTTCACAATTGTTTTTGAATTTTTTCACGAAACCTAGGAAAATTATATTTTTAAAATCTTAAAAACAAATTAACCTTAAAAATAAATTGTCATTCAAAATTTTTATTTTGCATACAAAATTATTCCCCACTCAAATTGAAAAACTAAACGCGCGCGTAGCGCTCGATGGAAGATACTGCTTTAACCTAAAATGATGCTCAATATTAAATAAACATTAAAGTCTACAAATTATTTTTTCGAATTTATCCTTTTGTTATTTTTTCTATGAATCATTAATCTAAAAAATGAGACTTTGTTCGATTTGCGGAAAACGAAATTCCGTAATTTTTTTGAAATTTGAAATTAACATGGGGTTGTTAATGGGAAAAGCTCAATTTTTAGAAAAATTGAAAAAAGTACTTGCTATAAACTTTTTGTGAATTAAAGTATAGTCACCTATTAAGGAGTATTCAAGGAATAATTTCCACCCCATAACTTTTAATTTTTAAACTAAAAATTCTTCCTTATTGTGCCCGGAAATCGCCCTAAATAATGCAAAAAAGCAATTTTCTATCAAATTCATGCTAAAGACGGTATTTTTTGAAATTTTTACAACATGAATTATTTTTAATCGGTAAGTGACGAGTTTTGAAGTATATTTTGAATATTTTTAATTGTTTAAACAATTATTGTTCGTTTTAACAATTTTTTCCCCCTGTAAATCGCGAAAAGTTATTATCTTTCGGGATAAAGTATACAAAGTTGATGAACTTCAAGAGTAGTAGTTCTTGTTTGACATATTTGGTAATTATTTAAACAATTTTCATTTGTTTACACAATTTTTTCCTAAAAAAATCGTAAAAAAATATTATTTTCTGGAAATAATTACACAATTCAAGAATGTTGAGAGCAATCTATTTTTAAAGGATATTTGGTGATTATTGAAACAATTTTTATTTCTTTAAATAATTTTTCCCTCTGTAAAGCGAAAAAACTTATTATTTTCTGGAATTAATTACACAATTAACGGATGTTGAGAGTACTATTTTTTCTAAAGGATATTCAGCAATTTTTTAAACAATTTTAATTTGTGTAAACAATTGTCAATTGTTTATACAATGTTTTCTCTGTAAATCGTGAAACGCTATTCTTTTCTGCAATTAATGACACAATTAACGAATGTTAAAAGTAATATTTTTTTTGCTCAAGATATTTTGCAATTATTTAAACACCTATTTGTCATTCACTTGTGCCTGTTCGTAGGAAAGGTGGAGAAAAGTCTAGATTTTTCGAATCTCTCACACTATGTCGCTTAATATTCAGTATTTCCTTATCTCAGAAAGTATACCCTATATTTTTTAAGCAATAATAATTTGTTTAAAAAAATACAATCAACTGCTCTAAGTAAAGTATAGTTTTTTTCTCTCTTAAAATCACCCCCGTAGATAATAGCCAATGGGTGAATCCGTAGGCGAGGATAAAAAATAATAAAATAAAAAATATACGTTGATGCTTATTACCCGATATTCATTTGAAAAACTATTAATTTTAACGAATACGACCTGAAAAAATAACTATTCATAGCAGACTGAAAAAATGGTTTATATTAATGATTATTAATTGTTTTAATAATTTCAAAATATCTTTAGGAAAAACATATTATTATTCAAATTCGTTAATTGTGTCATTAATTGCTGAAAAGAATAAATTTGCACGATTCACAGAGAAAAAATGTTTGAAAAAATAAAAATTGTTTAAACAAATTGAAATTATTTTAAAAATTGCTAAACATCCTGTAATAAGTTTTCACGCATTACAAGGGGAAAAAATTGTTTACACAATTTAAAATTGTTCATATAATTACCAAACATTTTTCATTATTTCCAGAAAATAATAAATTTTTACGATTTGAGGGAGAAAAAATTGTTTACACAAATAAAAATTGTTTAAATAATTACCAAATATGTTAAACAAGAACTACTACTCTTAAAATTCATCAACCTTGTATAATTTATCCCGAAAGATAATAACTTTTCACGATTTACAGGGAAGAAAAAAATTTAAACAAATAATAATTGTTTAAACAATTTGAAATTATGTATAATATATTTTAAAACTCGCACTTATCGATTAAAAATAATTCATGTTGACAATTTTTTTTAAAATACCGTCTTTAGCATGAATTTTCTAGAAAACTGCTATTTTGCATTTTTTGGGGCATTTTCCGGGCAAAATTAAAGGGGTTTGTGTGTGTCAAATTAAAAGGTATTGAGTGAAAATTATTCCTTAAATTCTCCTTAAAAGGTAACAATACTTTAATTCACAAAAAATTTATAGCAAGTACTTCTTTTTTCCATTTTTGAAAATCGAGCTTTTCCCATGTTAATTTCAAAAGCCCGGGGCACGGGTTAGCGTTGAAAAAAAATTACGAAATTTCTTTTTCATGAAAACGAATAATATTGGGAGGGGGGGTATCACCAAAAATCGAAAGTCCAATTTTTGGACCACCCTAGTGTACATTTACATTTCAAAGAAATTATTTTTAACGAGAATAAAATAACGTTAAATAGATGAAGTTTGTGAATAACTTTTGTTTTTCTATTTAGAGACAGTAGCTTGTAAATACGTCACGTATCTCAAGGTGTTCTGGCCTATTTAAAAATTTCACAATATTACCTTTTTATTTTTTTAATGAAGCCGAAAATCTTACCAGGGTGACCGTCTTAATGTTGGAAAAAAACTTCAGAGTTTTTCCGGGTTCGTAAAAATTTGTCATGCTCATTGAAATTCACAAAATTTTAAATTGAAGTAATCAAAATTGAACTGCAAATAAAAGTACTCAAATTCAAACTCTTTTGAATTTAAAACTTTTTAAATTACAGCTTATGAAAGTTTTAATTCATAAATGTTTGATTTAAAGACTTAATAGTTTACATGCATAATGTAGGAGCTTTTAACACTTTTCAATTTAACAATTTTAAATTAAATGCCGTACAGCTCTAAAATTGACAAAATTTAAATTTCTTAAATTGAACAGTTCAAAGATTTCTGGTTAGAAAATATAAATCCACACTCAGAAATAAGATTCTTTGGTTCCAAGAAGATTTCTTTAAATCAAAGATGAATATTCATTCGATCTCAGTCAAAGAAATGGTTTTTTATTCCAATTAAAATTTCTCTGTTTCAAAATAAGTTTTGTAATGTGATTTCAATATAAATTTAACTATATTTACATGAAACGTCAAATATTAAGAATCAATAATATTCGTTTTATAATAGATTCGTACTTTTAATTACTATCGTTTATTTGGTTTATTACTTATTTAAGTTTATATTAACAAAAATAATTTAATTACTAACAATTATTATACTAAATTGTTATTAAACATTTTATGCGGAATCATTTTAAAATAATAAAAATAAAAAAATAATTAGTTGATTAAATTTTTTCTAATGCAATTATTTAATTTCATTTTTTTTAAATAACTTGTGTCGATTTTCAAAAAATTTAATTTTTTAATTTTCAATATTATTTTTTACAATTCTGGGTGAACAACTTTTGTCTATTATTTTTTTCGTATCTTTTGTTGTTTTTCCAAAAAAAAAGAATTTTAATTTATTTTATTTTATTTTTTATTAATTATCAAATGTTTGAACAAATTTCATTTGTTTACAGAATTCTTTTTTCATATTTTATCGCAAATTATCGGTATCGTCACAACGATATAAACAAATTACGCAATATAAAAAATCAGTACAGTAGATTTAATTTGTTGTTAATTGTTTGATAAACTGTTTGACTGGATTAAGGCAGAAACAAGTCGTTTTTTGGAAAATTCTTTAAAAGACCAGTTTTTACCAGTTCCTGAAAAAAGTTAAAACAATTTCCATTTGTTAAACCCATTTTTTTTCGACAAAATATTCCAAGTTCACAACTTCTCTGAGTAACATGAGATAATTATTTTAAATCGAAAATCAATACGACCAATTTACTTTATTTTAAATTGCTGAAATCATTTTTCATTATTGAAATGTAACTTTCGAATGGAATAAGGCATAAAAGTGTAGTTTTTTGCCAATTTGTCCACAAAATCTATTAGCTTATCTTATGTTGTCAATCTTCATTATTTACCTATAGTTGTTTAAACAATTTCGACTTACTTCAAAACTTTTTTCGACAAAAAAATGTTTTTTCACTTTTTCTGAATGACATGAACTTTTTAGTTAATTGTTCGTGTTGATTTTAGATTTGAATTAAATGGTTCAAGTTACTCAGAGGTGTAAATATTTGATATGTTATCGAAAAAGATTGTGTAAACAAATTAAAATTGTTGAAAAACCCCGTTTGAAGATTTAAAATCATCTAATAATTTTTTATTACAAATTCTTCAACATAATAGTGAGGGATCGAATATTAAAAGAATTTTAATTATAAATGAGGGAGTTCAAAAAAATAAGATAGATAAAAAAATATACTAATATTTTTTTTTACATTTCAAATTCAAGATTTTGAAAGTTAATAGGGATTTAATTAGATTCAATATTAATGAAACAAATATTTATTTCATATGAGTCTAAAAACTGTTTAAAAAAAAGGTTCGATTTGGTTTTTAAAAGCTTTTTTATTAATATGAAAGGGGGAAGTGTGAAGCATTGAGATTTGATCAAATATACATTTAATTGAGATCTAAATTAAATTTCATTGATTTATTCTTTGATAGAAAACTTTGAATTTGTATTAATTGACAGTTTAAAATCGAAATATAACTGTATAATTAAAAATAGCAAATTTTCAGTTTAATAACTGGCAAAATTAAAACAATATTCTAAACTTCAAATTAAAAGTTATTACATTTTTTTAAATTTCATGACATCCAAAAATGAAGGATTGCCAATTTGTCAGGTCTTTCAATGTGAAAAATTTGTAAGTTTTTCAACTTTATACATCTGAAACGGATTAAATTTTTAAATCGGAAGGCTTTACAAATTCTAAGTTTTGAATTTTGAGGGCTTTCAAATTAAATATCACCTTAACTGGAATTCATTTAAATTTGTATTCCTTGAAATAAAATGTGTTCCTGATTTCAAGCTAGAACGCTTTGAATTTCAGCCGGTATCAAGTTTTTTCGTTTTCAAATGGCTTATTTTAACCAAATAAATAAACAAATTCAAATATAAACAGAAAAATTAAGGTTACTTCAAAAATAGCAGCTTTGCCTTAACACTTTCTTATTTTTATAATTTTCAGAACAAATATTTCATTAATATGATTCAAATTTTTGTTTTTTGAAATTTAAAATATTCAACTTAAGCAATTATTATCACCAGAAAATATAATCCATATATTTTTATTTTGTAGGTTTAAAAACTTACCTAATGAAAAATTCATTGAAATTAAGCCTAATTATTCAAAATTAAACACAAGAAAAAAAGTACACTTTTTACTAGAGTAAAAAATATATTCGATCGACGAATTATTTACAAAATCGGTAAAAAAAATAATAAATGTTAAAAGATTTGGAAGCACATACTTAATCAAATCTGAATTGGTACCTAAAATAATATTCTGTTGCTCGATGATCTTCAAATTAAAAACGGAAAAATTGCTGAGCTATTACGAATCGCTGTAATATTCCCATTGGCTATAGCTTAACCACTTCTTTTTCTTTGACTCTATTAGTCAAATTCATATGAATTTCCTTCATTCCTTCATTCCTCCCTACTTCCTCCTGTCTAAATTATTTTCATTTTTGAACTAAACTTTCCTTCAGCTTATTTTGTGTTTTTGGCGTTTGCAAATGATCAAAAAGCGGAAGCTTGTTTTAAATATTCCAAAGGATAATTTTTCAAATATTTCAACTTCGCTAGTCTTATTTTCATTTTGCTAGTCTTCCTTTGTCAATCTTCACCACTCGGTTGAGTTCCTAGTCCCGCATTTGTAAAAAGATCGAATTCCTCACGTTTGGAAAGAGCCTCGCGCACATCTTCTAAGTTTATTGATTCTACGTTGCTGTAAGGAATATAAAAAGTAAATTAATATACAAGAAATCGATTGAAGGCATTTAAGGGGCCGTTCAAAAACTACATCACACTATATAATATTTTTTTAAATACTTGGAAAAATAAAAAATAGTGGTTTTATTTTACATGTAAAGCACTTAACCCATTAACGCCAAGAGGACAAGTTTTCGCAGTACCCTCTTCTACAAGATATTGCACTATAAACCCGCAATACAAACAATTTGAAAAGTACCCACCCTATTATTTTCAAGGTCGCTCTGTCCGATGGTGTAATCAGAATTTCTTAAAAAAGTGTTATTTTGCAACTTTTTTGCAAAATAATGTTAAAAAACGCGAATTTTGCAGCCCTGTTTTTTTTCATTTTAGATTTTCGTCATCTTATCGCATAATTATTCAACCATGGAGTGACGTAATCGTGTCGTCAATTGTTGTAGTTTCGAATTATGTCATTAGTTTTTTTATCTTGATTTAAACTTGCAAAATAGCGATATAAACAGTTAAAAATTTGGAAATTTTTCGACTAATCAATTTATGTGACTAAAAATGATATATCGTAACAAATGTGCAAGTTATATATATATATATATATACTATGGTTTTTTGGGTCGCTGATCATGAATTTGATATTATTTTTGCAATATTAATTTGTTTAAACAAATTATTGCAAGAAATGAAATTTTTTGAAAATAGTTCATTGCGTCGTAATCTACGGGAAAAAATACGTTCACATCATCGATGAAAAATTATAATTATTGAAACAATAATGTAATTTATTAAAAAATTTCTTTATATACCCAAAATAACGTTGTTACATATGGTTTCTTGGGTTTTTGGGATCGCTGATGACGAATTTCATATTCATTTTGCTCAATTATATTGTTTAAACAAGTAATACATCAGTAGTAATTGTATTTTTTCAAAACTCGTCACTAATATAGCGCTCCAAAGGAAAAATTAGCTAAATAATATTAAAAAGTTTTATTTTACTGTTTTTGACTTTCAATATCTAAATAATTATGATTTGATTTTCAATTTCATTTTGTTTTCCTCTTTTTTAATTTTTTTTTGATTTTCGATTTTTTAATTTTTGTTTTGTTGTTCGATTTTTAATTTTTTTTTTGATTTTAGATTTTTAAATTTTTTTTTTATTTTTCGAATTTTCTGATCTTTCTACCCGTGTGTTTCCTTGAAACATTTTACACAATAATATGCTTGACACTCTATACAAGATTTGTTAGTTCTTACGGCGCATTTCTCAGTTGAGCAATACTTTTCGGATCCAGTGTTTTCAAGGGAATGATTTTCAAGTTTGCTTTTAGAGCCAAGTAAATATTTGTGACAAATTTCCATGGCAAACTCTTTCGTGCCTTTTTTTTTGTCACTGATTGAATTGTATAGCACTGTAGCATTTGTAATCGAAGCTTGTACCAATCTGATAAAAACTGGCCATGTCCATTTATTTGCTCGAATGATTGGCATCAAATGATTACAGTGCTGACCATGTAAATCAACTCCTCCCATAAAACTATTGTAGGCTTTAAAAACTTTCGGAAAAGATAATGCAACATTTTCTTTCGCTTCTTTATCATAACGTGTTACATCTGAAGTAGGTGTAACACCAGCGGCTGAAGATAAAACTGATACTGGTTTTGAGTCCGTAACTGTGACAAAATTAACACCACTTTTAGTGTCATGCTTTACTTTTAATGTTTCTCTACGTGCTTCAGCATCTATTTCATTGGTCACTCCGATCCTATCTTTTCCGACAGTCCCAGTTGCTCGCACTCCCTGGTTTTTCAAATGCACTAACAAGCCAGGAGAAGTAAATAAGTTATCGAAGTAAATATGATATTGAAATCTATTACGAGGAGATGTTTTAGATAAAAATTCATGAAGCATTTGAAGAACAACTCGACTGCCTTGGAAAATTGTAGGTAGAAAATCATTATTCTCGTTCTTGCCACAGTATATATCAAAATGAAATATATAACCATTTGAACCACCTAATGCCCACATTTTGATACCGAATCGTATCGGTTTTCCTTTAATAAACTGTTTGAATCATACCTTACCATAGAATTTTATCATCATCTCATCAATAGAAAGTGCTGTACAAAAATAACCAAAACTCTTGATATTTTTATTGAAAATATTCAGAATCGAACGGACTCGCCATGCTTTATCCTTTGCGTTTTCATCATTTGATTTGTGAACTTTTATTTTAGATTTTATCCTATCAAATTCAGCACGCGGCATAGCCGATCTAACTACATCAGCTCCTAACAAAGCATTGGTAGACCAATAATCTCTTTGTGATAATCTTTTGTTGAACATGGTAAAAATAATACGGCCTGAAAATAATTCGAAACGATCAGATGTCAGCTCATATCCTCGTTCTGACGTAGAATCTAGAATGTATTTTTTCAGCTCATCAGAGAAAAAAATTTCAAATAATTCTGTAAAGGAACTAGCGAGTATTTTATCCCTTTGTTTCTTCGATAGTAAGATATCATTTGTTAGAGCATCATCGTGAATTATCTCTCCATCAATCCAATTATAATTGTGTCCTTCAACCAATTTTTTTTACTCGCATTGTAATTTTCTAATACTTTTTGATAGGACTGAATTGATTGATTGGCTCCAAAATCTTCATCCATTTCAATATCAGTTTCCGCGTCACTTTCATCACTGGTAGATGAACAATTATCATCATTACTTTGATCCGATTCACCGGAATCGTCTGGATTAGGAATGAATACTGAATCAACGTGATCGTCTTTTTCAGTACTTTCCACCGCATGTATTCGGCGTCTCTTCCTAACATTTTGTGCTCCAGATTTTTTTCGTTTCAGCATGGTCTACTAAATCGAGTGCCCAAAAAATTACTTTCGAAAAATGAAACAATCCAACTATCTTACAGAAGTGAATAATATTATTCAACGTACAACGACGGCGCGATACCTTCTCTTTGTACTTATGCCAAATATTCTATACGAATATACTTATGATGACTGAATATGAAAATACTCAAAATCAACCGAGAATAGAACACTCAATTCGCAAGAGTTTTTATGAGCAAAAATATGTCATCTATAAGGTTGAAACTATAACATGAAAATATGATTACCATAAAACACTACTCTAGTAAACAATTATGAGGACTTTATATTCAGCTCCATATTGTTGAATACATTGTTTAAACAATATAATTGAGCAAAATCAATATGAAATTCGTCATCAGCGATCCCAAAAACCCAAGAAACCATATGTAAAAACGTTATTTTGGGTATATAAAGAAATTTGTTAATAAATTACATCATTGTTTAAACAATTATAATTTCTCATGTATGATTTGAACGTATTTTTTCCCGCAGATTAAGACGCAATGAACTATTTAACAAAAAAATTCATTTTTTGTTATAATTTGTTTAAACAAATTGTTTGAACAAATTATTATTGCAAAAATAATATCAAATTCATGATCAGCGCCCCAATAAACCATAGTGCATATATAACTTGCACAGTTGTTACGATATATCATTTTTAATCACATAAATTGATTTGTCGAAAAATTTCCAAATTTTTTAATGTTTATATCGCTATTCTGCAAGTTTAAATCATGATAAAAAAAACCAATGACACAATTCGAAACTACAACAATTGAGGACACGATTACGTCAGTCCATGGTTGAATAATTATGCGATAAGATGACGAAAATCTAAACTGAAAGAAAAAAACAGGACTGCAAAATTCGCGTTTTTTAACATTATTTTGCAAAAAAGTTGCGAAATAACACTTTTCTAAGAAATTCTGATTGAACCATCGGAAAGAGCGACTTCGAAAATAATAGGGTAGGTACATTTTGCCGTTATATTGGATTCAATATTTAGATTTGTAACTTTTGAAATTAATTTTGAAATCAGCGACTCCAAATACCCCTTGGTACCAGTGTAGCAGTGCTCGGTTCAGATGTTCTGGCTTTATAAAGAAACGTCTAGATGGATGCAGTATTATTTCCACAAATTTCTATAAATCGTCATAAATTTCGACAAATTTCACAAATTTGAATAAATTTCCGCAAATCTGATGAATTCCGATTTTCCACAAATTTCATAAATTTCCAAAAACGGACTTGATTGTTAAGAAACGAGTTTTTCTGACTTATTTTGAAAACGGCGAAAGCTACGACATTTTTGTCCAGAGACAAAACATGCGCAATTAGTTTCTCTATAAGAATATGAACTTTTCAATATGAAATTCGATACTTGTTTCAGAAGTCTCCAGGGTCCAATGTCGTTCATAAAGAACAATTTATCGGTGGTTAAGAAATAAAATTTAGATTTTTGCCGAGTCCCAAAAATTTTTGGTTAGTTTGAAAAATTATAATATACTAACGTGTAAATCCAGAACTTGGACCAACGTTCGGAATGTCGCGCCATATTCCCATTTGATGTGAATGTGTCATTCCAGCACCTCCATCTGTAAGATACAATATAGGGATTTTTATGAAAGAATTGTTTCTAGGACAATGTACTACAAGATAGTAAATTTCTCTTGCGATATTGGTGCCATCGGGCGGTGAGGCTAAATACTTATCGGACCACCCTCGTATTTTGGGAGGTTTCAAAAGAAATCAGTTAAATGTACTGATTTTCTGTAGATTTTACGTAACTTCTAGTAAAATGTACAAGTGTATGGACAACGCCGAGTTCACTAGATTTTACT
>JAABKJ010004140.1:0-24799 GCA_011634705.1 Andricus grossulariae
AATCTTTATTATTGTAGGAAAAAAGCCGGGGGAACCTAACACTGCTAAAATCGATAATTTTCTAAGTATCACATGCCTTTAAGGAAATCTGGAATTATAAAATCTTGAATAATATTAAATTGTAGAGTAGCCTCTTTTGCATAATTATAATGAATGGTATTAAATCTCGTGTTAAATTTAATAGATTGTTAAGATACAATGTAACATTTTCAGGTTTAAAAAAATTTTAACTGCCTGCTTTGAAGGACATTTATTTTTAAATAATATTAGCCTGTCTCGTTTACCCCACTCTTGTCCTCTCACCCCTCTATCATCGGCAATTTCCGACTCGTTTGGTCAGTTAATTATAAATTTATATTTTATCTTGTCATAGAGTGAAGGTAAATTATGTGGCGATTTTCTACACTAAATTTTCGTACCATTTACGTTTTGCCAATATCCCGAGATTATTAGGGTGTTGGGGGAATAAAATGACAGATACTGTGTTTTTTAATTGTTTTAAAATCGTTTTTTCTATTTTCAGATTGCGGATTGGTCGCTCATAGGACTTGTTCAGCGACTGGTTTACCCTCTCCCTGCGTACCAACAGATTCTAGAGTTCATAGATTCACTTCAGGTAAATATAAATTATTTTCAAAATTTCTACACGTAATTCAAGGTTTATTTCAGTAGACTCACCATATATTCGCTTTTGGAATTTTTAAGTTAACAGAATTCACACTCTTTCCCCTATTATTTTTTTTTCTCCTTTTTAAAGAATTCCTATTTTTCCCTGTTTCAAGAAACTTCCCCCTTTTCTCGTTTTTTACTTAAATGCGAACTGAATTAGGAAAATCCAACTATTTTTGGTTGAAAGTTATTTCTTTTTGGTTGAAAAGTCTACTATTATATTTTGGTTCAGAATTCATCTCTTTTGGTTAAAAATTCTACTACTTGGTTAAACATTTCATTATTATGTTGAAAATACCACTATTTTGTTAAAAAGTCATCTTTTTTGGTCAAAAATTCAACTGTTGTGTTGATCATTCGTCTTTTTGTATAAAAAGTTGGTGCTTTTGGATTGAAAATTCATCTTTCTTGGTTGTAAATTAACTTTTTCGATCAAAATTAAACTTTCTTCAGAAAAAAGCCGCCTTTTTGGCTTGAAAATCCAACTATTTGATTGAAAATTCGACTATTTTGTTGCAAATTCGTCTCTTTTGCTTGAAAATTAAACGTTTTGGCTGAAAGTTAACTTTTTTGTTGAGAATTCCTCTATTTTGGTAGAAAATCTTTTTTGGATGCAAATTCAACAATTTCGTTAAAAAAATCGTCGTTTTTGGTTGTGCGCAACTGTTTTTAACTTGAAGTAAAAATATTTTATGGTTGTAAAAAAGTTGAATTATTCTAAACACTAATTTTTTGGTGAAATATTCATAATTTTAGTTGGAAATTCATCTCTATGGTTTAAAATTCTAGTATCTGGTTGAAATTTAACTTTTTTATTTAAAATTCATATTTTTTGAGTTTCAAATACGACTCTTTTGTGGAAAATGCATACTATCGTCTTGAAAATTCAACTATTTGTTTTGTTTTTTGACTTGAAAATCTTTCTTCGTTGGAAATTCATATCCTTGGTTGAAAATTTAAATATTTTGTTGCAATTTTTTTTTTCGTCGAAAATTTGACTTTTTTGGTTCAGTTCAACTGTTTTTTTATTTAAAATAAAAATATTTTTTGGTTGAAGTATCAACTATTATATTTTTCGTTGAGAATTCATCTTTCTTTGGTAGAAAAGTCGTTTCTTGGTTAAAATTAATGTGTTTGTTGAAAATTCATCTTTTTAGATTGAAAATTCAACTATTTGGTTGAAAATTCAACTAATTTATTGAAAATTCGTCTCTGTCGCTTGAAAGTTCAATTGTTTGGTTGAAAATTAATTGATTCATCTTTTGGGGTTTCAAACTTTTCAAAGTGGTTAAAAAGAACTTGAAAAGTCTACTATTTTTTTTTCAGAATTCATAAGCTTTGGTTGAAAATTTAATTATTTTGTTGAAAATTCAACTATTTTATTGAAAAATCCCCTTTTTTGGTCCAAAATTCAACTGTTTTGGATATAAAATATTGAAAATTCATCTTTTCTGGTTTCAAAGTCAACGTTTTTCTAAAAGATTCGACTTTTTAGCTTGAAACCTCAACTCCTTTGTTAAAAAATCATCTTTTTCTCTAGAAAATATTCTGTTGTTGAAAATTCATCTCTTTGCTTACAAATTTAACTTTTTTGTTGAAAATTGTTTTTTTTTTAAATTTTTTGAACTGTAAAGTCAACTAATTGGTTGTAAATTCATGTATTTAGTTGAAATTTCGTATTTTTTGATCGAATTCAACCATTTTTGATTAAAGAGTGATATCTTTTTTGGTCGAAACATCAACTATTATATTTTCCGTTAAGAATTAATCTTTTTTGGTCGAAAATTCAACTGTTTTGAATAGAAAATTCGTCCTTTAGGATTGAAAATTCATCTTTCTTGTTTCAAATCAGGTTTTTTGTTGAACATTCATCTTTTTGGGTCTCAAAGTCAACTGTTTTCTGAAACATTGTACTTTTCAGCTTGAAAACTCAACTCTCGTTGAAAATTCATATTGATAGAAAACCTTTTTTTGTCGAAAATCCAACTTTTTTGTGGAAAATTCGTCGTTTTTGTTTGAATTTATTAAGTGTTTTTGATCTCTTTTGGTAGAAAATCTTCTTGGGTTGTAAATTCTACTGTGAAGTCTGAGTTAAGAATATTTAATATTATTTTGTCTATCGATTGTTAATAATATGTACTCTCATTTACAGTGTTTGGACTAGCTCTGTGCTCACAATTCGATACGTCAACCCGGACAGCTCCAATTTTAGTCGAAAGATGCACGCGCGTCCTTGAAGAAAGAGCATTCACCGACACAACTTTAGACCTTTACAAAGTCTACTACAGCAGTCCACCCAATGAGCAGACTCTTGAATTGCGACAAAAGCTTAACGAGGGTAATTTAGTTAAGCCTTTGGCCTTATGATAGTTTTTATTTATTTTTTTTTAATAATATTCTTTTCATATACGTTTTTATGTTTCTCTATCTTCTATATGTTTCTCATTTTCAGATGTATGTAACGCAGACTTAACTCCCTATACTCCCCAGTGTATATCCAGTGTCTTAAAGAAATTTTTGAGAGAGTTACCGGATCCTGTAATACCTGTGCAGTGGTACGACAGATTTCTAGAAGCAGCAAGTGAGTAAATGATAATTTAGTTATATCAGCGAACTTTATTGGTCCCTATATCTCCTATTGTATCCTATATTCTGTGAAGGTCCCTAAAGTACCCTATTTTCAAGATTTGGTCCCTATGGGTATCCTATTTGAGTCACTTTTTGAAATGAAAAGATAACATTAGTCACCTATTTTTGATTTGTCTTGAATTCTTTTGAGTATTTCAGGTTATTTTTAAAGATTCCGAGAAATTTGTCATAGATTTCAATAATTTGAAGGAATTTTTAAGATGTTAGGGTATTTTTAAAACTCTCAAGGCATTTTCAGGAGCTTTTAATTTGAAGTATGTTAAGGAATTTTAAAAGATTCCAAATAATTTTCTTAATAATTTCATTAATTGGTAGTGATTTTAAAGCGTTTACAATATTTTAGGATAAAGAATTTTCTAGAATTTCGGAAGATATGGAACGATTTTGCAGGACGGTATGGGGTTTTAAAATATTTTTAAAGATTTCACGTTATTTTATAAGATTTCCGATATTTGCAATGACTTTAAGGGGTTTTAAAACTCTTAATGTATTTTAATACATTTTCCAGGATTTCAGAAAATATCATAATAGAATTTCACCGGATTTTATCATATTTTAGTGGATTTTAATGTGATTTAAAAGGATTTGAAATATTTCAGGGTATTGTAAAAGATTCCCAGGCGTGTTTAAGGACTTTAAAAGTTTCTAGGGCTTTCAAAAGATTTCAAAGAATTCGAAATATTTTAGGAAATTTTAAACGATTCCCAGAAATTGTTTATTCATTTCAATAGTTTGAAAGCATTTCAAAGACTGAAATATTTTAGGATATTTTAAAAGATTCCAAAGCATTTTCAAGTGATTAAAAAGATTTCAAGGGATTTCCAAGGGTTTTAATAATTTTAAGGGATTTTAATATTTTAATGGTTTTAAAGAATTGTTCACAAGACGTGAGAGATCTCGTAGGGTTTCGAAGATTTGAAAATATTTTAAAATATTTTTTGCGATTCATTTGGAATTCGCCTTGAATTCTTATTAATGTATCCTAAATTCTTTTGATTTCTTCTAAATTCACTCAAAATTTATTGTAATCAAATTTTTCTCTATTTTAAAAATTGTTCCAATTGATCTGAATTCTTTCGAATTTAACTGGAATTGTTTTGTAGTCATTAGTTACTTCTTTTGTTAGAAATTAGCAGGGTTTCAAAGATTTGAAGAGATTTGAAATTTTGTTGGAATTCACCCTGAATTCTTTCAAATTCTTTGGGATTCTCTTGAATCAATTATTGTAGGCGAATTTAAAAGCTTTCACGGCATTTTAATAAATTTTCAGGATTTCAGGAAATATTAGATTTCATAGAATTTCACGGGATTTTATAATATTTTTGAGGATTTTAAATAATTTATTCACAAAAAGTGAGGGGATTTCGTAGGGTTTCAAAGATTTGAAGAGATTTTCAAATATTTTTTTCAATTCATTTCAATTAATTTAGAATTCTCCCTGAATTCTTATTAATTTATTTTGTTTTTTTTTAAATTTTCGTTTTTTTTTAAATTCACTTTAATTCTTCTAAATGCACTCAATCCTATTCAATTTAATGATTTTTTATTGTTTAATTCATCCTGAAGCGTTTTAAACGCACCTTGAATTTTTAAACATTTCATCAAACTCTTTTGAATTATCTTGAACGTTTCTAAACTCATTTCAAACTTACTGAATTCAATGCATTTTTTCATATTTTCGAATTGTTTTAATAAACTTTTAAATTAAAATGAAAATTAGTCATTTTTTTGGTTCAAACAGCAGGTCACTTTCACTTATTCAATTAAATTAGACTGTGGTTGCCTTGAGAATAATAAATTTAAAATCGTTTTATTCAATTTATAAAAGATTCTATATACAAATTTTTACAAGATTAGAATTTTGGTCTCGAAATATTAATGGTCAGTGAAAATGACAAAATTAGTCAGGGAATAATTAGGGAAAAGTCAGGGAATTTTGGAAATGGAAGTTTTGCGGCCACCCTGTTATTATTAGATTACTTTGAATCAAAATTGATGGTAATCACGAAATTACAGATTTAAAAAATGACGAACAATGTGCAACACGTCTCGCTCAGTTGGTCTCCGAACTACCTGAACATCACAAGAGTACCCTGCATCATCTGATGGCTCATTTTTGTCGCATATGTCAATTGCAACATGCCCGAGGTTATACAGAACCACCCACTATTCTCGTGCAAGTGATGTGTCACATCTTCCTCAGGCCTCCTTGGGAAAGAATCATGTAAGTTTGTATGATAATCAAATTTTTTCTCCTAATCTCGAAAAATTTCCCTTTTTCCCCCTTTTCTCTTTACATAATTTGAAAATACAATTGTTCGTTTTATATCTACAAAATTATTTTGTTCAAATCTAGAAAGAATATGCTACCGCGAGTGGTGAAAGCTTTTTTTAAGTTACAGAAAATTAATTTAACTTATTTAAATTTCACTAATTTCAAGCTAAATAATAATTTATGATTTAAATAAAACTTTAAAGGTAAAATGTTTTTTCGTTGAATTTATACAAATTACATTTTTTTAAATTGAGTATAATAAAGTTACTGTTTTCTCTTTGTCCACATTGAAGATTCCGTAGTGTAAATTTGAATAACAATTGTCATTAGTTTAAACATATTATAACAATTATTGCTCGATTAGACCTGAATTCAAACCAGAATTACAAGATTTACAGCTGGTCTTAATGACATTTTTCGATTCAACATCAATTTAACAAGTTCCAGAATTTCATCAATTTTCACAAACTACCAAAAACCAGCCTTTGATAATTCTGCTTTAAGCGCAGTTTTTAGTAGATGTTGAATATTTTTTCTTTAAATTTTAGTGCTCAGACAATTTCAAATAAGAAGCGTTTGAAATTAAACAACTTTGATTTTGTAATATTAGACAATTTCTAGACGTTTTAAATCGAACAATTTCTGAATTATCAATTGTACATGTTCATTTTTCAAATATAAACAATTTCTAATTTAAGATTTTTAATATATTGCTGTTTAAAATGTAACAATATGTGACTAACAATATTTATGGAAACAGTTAAGATCTCCCAGATACGTAAAACTGATTGGAATCCATGAAAATATTAAAATTCTGATAGTGAATTTTTTCAAACATGTCTTACTAACTAGAAATAATCATTTCTTAAATTATTTAAATCGTTTAAAAAATTGTTAGAATTCTTATTATTAAAATTTTTTAATTTTGATAATATGGATTTTAAAATTATTAAAATATTTTAAAAATATTCAAATTATGATAGTGAGAGTTTTTTCAAACATATCTTACTAACTAGAATTAATCATTTTTAAATTATTTAAATCGTTAAAAAATGTTTAACTTTTAATTTAAAAATTTTTTAAAATTTGATAATATGGATTTTTAAATAGTTTATATTTTTGATATTAAAAAATAAAAACCCAGGAAGTGAACGCCCGCTCTGCGCACGTGCATGTTATTTAAACGTTTTTTTATAGATAAATTTAATTTAATTTAGATTCATGGAATTTAAAATGATTTCAACCAATTTTAATGGATTTTTCCGATTTGCAAAGATATCAAGATATTTTAAGGAGTTTTAACGAATTTTTAGAGAACTTTAGGGAATAAAATACATTTTATCTCGCGGGATTTCTACGGATTTTAATAATTTCAAGATATATGAAGGGCATACTAAATTTTCATATGATTTTAAAGATTTTAAATTATTTAAATATATTCCAAAGAATTTTAAGAGATTTAGTTTCAAAAATTTTAGAACTTTTAGTATTATAAAAATTTGTTTTGGATTTTGTAATACTTTTTGTTCTTAATATTAGAAAAGAAAAATTCAGGACGTGAGTCCGCTTGCATTTTATTTTAAAGGGGTTTTAGTTAAATTTAATAAATAATTTTAATTATATTAATTTTAAGGGATATGAGTGACATAAATAAATTTCAAAGGATTTTAAAGTTTTGAAGTTATTTAAAAAGATTCCAAAGAATTTCAAGGAATTTCATTAAAAAAAATAGTAGACTCCTTAATATTTCTAAATTTGATATTATGGATTTTCAAATAATTTTTGTTGTTGTAATTTTAGAAAACAAAAATCCAGACATGTGAGCGCGTGCACATTTATTTATACAGGATTTTTCAGAGAAGTTTAATAAAAAAATTCGTATTTAATTCATATCCAAGTAATTTCAAATGATTTCTACTTATTTTACTGGATTTTTACGATTTCGACGGATTTCAACAGTTTCAAGGGTTATGAAGGTATTCGACAAATTTCGAAGGGTTTTAAAGATTTTAAATTATTTTAAAAGATTCCAAAAAGAGGTTTCGTTTCAAAAATTTTTCATGATGCATTTTCAAGTAGCTTTTTGGTAATATTGTAAAATAAAAATCCAGGGACGTGAACACGCATTTCTTAAACTTGAACTATTTTTAATTTGAGTTTGAGAGCATTGACGCCTGTTGTTTCCAATTTAAATAAAAAATATGAATTATGGTAAGGATGTAACAGCAAATCTTGGGAAGAAATATTGAATTATACGTACAAGCATCCAGATTTAATTATGATTGGAAGAACTTTTAGAAGAGGAAATATTCTTGATTATGAGAACGATTTAAAATATATAAAAAAATTTTATTTAACAAATATTGTGTTTTCTCGGGTTGTTTTATATCGTCGTGAATGGATTTTCAATGACTTACGTATATATAATTTAAAAAAATTAATTCTTCAATGTCAGAATTCATTAAAAACTCATTTAACATTATTTAAAAAATATACAATTTGGTATAAAAAATTTGTATTTTTTCCTATTTTCGTGAAAAATGACCCAATTTCACCTTTTTGAGCTTTTTGCGATGGGATGCCTGTAATCAAGTGATTTTAACGATCAACTTCTTATAATTACAGTCAAGTTGTCCACAATACAGAAGCACACATACGTATAATGGAGTTGTTATTACTCCATGGCAACTGGAATGAAAAGCTACCAGAATTTGCGAGTGCTCCGCAATTACCACCTAGGAAAGTCTCGAGACCACAATTTCCGGTTTTTGAACTTGAGGAACTGGCAGCTGGCGATCGTTCCACTCCTGGAGAAAGTAACAAAGACCAGCTGCAACAAACATGCAGGTAAAACTGTAATCACTTTTTCAAGAACTGAATTAAATTCCCGTATCTGGCAGAAGAGTACAACTGGTTATGTTAATTTATTTTCAGGCCGAAAGTTCTTCATGAAGCCGAATGGTATTGGGGTGATATTACAAGGGATGAAGTCAATGAGAAGATGATCGATACACCCGATGGAACTTTCTTGGTCCGGAATGCATCGTCGAAAGGAGGAGAATACACCTTAACGTTAAGGAAAGGAGGGACTAACAAACTCATCAAGATTTGCCATCGCAACGGGAAATATGGTTTTTCAGAGCCCTACAGTTTTCAGTCTGTGATTGAACTTGTGGAACATTATCGTAATTGTTCACTCGCCCAATATAACTCTACTTTGGACATCAAGCTTTTGCATCCGATCTCTCGTTTCCAACAGGTAGGTCACATTTCCAGACCTCGGACTCACCTCAGACTCTATTCACACTTTTTGTAGGATGACCAGGCGTTCTGATTTATCACGACATGTCCTGATTTTTTATCGCTGTCCTGATTTTTAAAATTTTTTTTGTGTGTGCTATGTCCTGATTTTTTATGCCTGAAGACGAAAATTCGCGATTTTTATTGCGCGTGTGTTGTTTATAATTTATAAACTTGAGGAATGACAACAATTTTGTTAAAAATTATAAATTCAACAATTCTGTTACAAACAAAAAAGTCAATCTTTTTGGTTAAAAATTCGACTGTTTTGTTGAAAATTCGTTTTTTTTTTGGTTGAAAAGTCTACTATTTGTTTAAATATTAACTTTTATCTTGAAAATTAATATTTTCCGTTTGTAAATTCAATTGTTTTGTAGAAAATTCGACTTTTTGGCATGAAAATTCCACATTTTGGATGAATTTTGTCTTTATTTACTGAACTGTATTTCTTGGTTTGAAAATTCGTCTTTTTTGTTTAAAAAATCTTCTTGTCGTAGACATCTCGTCTTTTTTGGCTAGGAATGCAAATGCTTGGTTGATAACTAATGTTTTTCGATCGAGGATTTTCAACTATCTTCTTTAAAATTTGTCTTCTTTCGTTGAATTCAACTGTTTTTGGTTTCAAATTAAAATCTTTTTTGGTTGAAGTATCAACTATCACATTTTTCCTTGAAAATTCCTTTTTTTTTGTTGGCGATTATTGATCATTTTAATTCAAAATCCCTTATTTCAAATTTAACTATTTTGTTGAAAAATCGTTTTTAATTAGTACAAACTTAATTATTTAACTAAAAATGTAACTATTCCATTTTTTTGTGGAAAATTTATCGTGCTAATTGAAAATTCATGTATTTTGTTGAAAATTAATTTTGTTTTGTTAAAAATTTAACTATTTTGTTTGTATATCGTTTTATTGTTGTTAAAAATTTGTATTTTTTAGTTGAAAATTAATTTATTTTGTGTAAAAATCGTCTTTTTTGGTAGAAAATGAATCTTTTTGGTAGAAAATTCAAGTATTTGGTTCAACAAATTTTTTTTTTATTAATTTCTAACTGAAAATGTAACTACTTGGTGAAAAATTCATCTTTTTGTTTTACAATTAATTTTTTTGTTTGAAAATTTAACTACCTTGTTGAAAATTCGTTTTTTATGGTTAATAATTAATTTTTTTTTAACTCTGGATACAACTATTCCACTTTAGGTTGAATATAATTGATCTTTTTTAGTTAGAAATTCATGTATTTGTTGAAAATCCGTCTTTTTGTTAGAAAATTATTCTACTTGGTTGAAAATTCATTTTGTTGTTGTTAAAGATTCCTCATTTTAGTTTAAAATTATTTTATTAGATTCAAAATTGAACTATCTTGTTGAAAATTCATGTATTTTGTTAAAAAGTCATATTTCCTGGTAGAAAATTAATCTTATTGGTTAAAAATTCATCTTTTTGGTTGAAAATTAATTTCTTTGGTTGAAAATTTCACTTGAAAGAAAACTATATAGTATTTGAGGGATTCATAGGATTTCAAAAGAAATTACAGGACTCCATAAGATCATAAGGAGATTCTACAGATTTCAAGTGTTGATTTCAACAGAATTCAGGAGTTTTTAATAGATTTTAGTGATTTCAACAGATTTCAAAGCTTTTAGCGTATTTATAAAAAGATTTTATGGGATTTTAGAGGATTTCAAAGATCTAAAGATTTTTCAAGGAATTTAAAAAGATATTAAAGATTTCAAGATGAAGTACGGGATTTCAAAATATTTAAGGAATTTAAAAAAAATCAAAGGCTTTTAAAGAATATAGTGTATTTAAAAAAATTCCGAGGAATTTCATGAGGTTTTGAAGAACTTTGTATGATTGTAGAAAATTTGAAGAGATTTACAAATTTCTAAAGAATTTCAACAGATGGGCTTCAAGGGATTTAGAAAAATCGGAGTTTTCCAGGGATTACAGAGGATTTTAACACAATTCAGGGGGTTTTTAATAGATTTATTTGATTTGAAAGATTTCAAAGGGCTTCGTCAGATTTTGCGGGATTTCGCAAGATATAAAAGAAGATTTCAAAGGATTTCTACGGATCTTAAGGGATTTGAAAAGATTGAAGAGTTCCAGGAATTTGTAGAGAATCTCAACAGATTTCAAGCAATTTTAATGGAAATTTATATTGTATACCAAATTCCGAAAAAAGTTAACTCCTTGATTTAATATTTAAAAACTTGCAAGATACTATTTTCCTACTATTTTTACAATTGTATGCTATTATTGCTATTATTTTGAATTTCTCAAACGAGTCCGAGGCCTTCATTTCTAAAATAGATCACCAATACAAAGTTTTCCAGAATCAACTTAATAACTTATTATCTCGTACGGTATACAATTTGTTCTTTTTAATTTTGTAGGAAGATGAAATCTCTAGTACTACGGATACGGCGAAAGTTGTTCAAAAGTACATTGAACTTGAGAAAAATACCACGGATACATTGCGGCAGTACCAAGATTGTTCTGAACTCTACAGCAGGACAGCTTACGAAGTGCAACTTAAGCGGCAAGCCTTAGAAGCATTTTCCGAAGCCATCAAGATGTTTGAGGATCAGATGAAGCTGCAAGAAAAGTTCCAGAAGGAAGCTCAGCCACACGAAATATCCACGTGAGTGTAGATCATTCTTTTAAGTATTTTCGGGGTTGCCACACAATCACTCAAGTCACTTTAGTCGTTTTTTTTTTGTTCAAGTCACTTTTTAGAGAAAAAAATCACTTTATTCATTTTTTTAAGGAAAAGGCCACTTTAGTCACTTAAATAAATCTCATTTTAGATTTTATCTGAAAAAGAAAAGAAAATTGAATTAATCTATATTTATGAAATCTTTAGTAATCTATGGTAATTAAATGCTATTCAATATGAAACTTCACACTTTTTTCCTTTTCCCCCTCTTTACCCCTTTTTTGAAAGAATTCTTTTCTCCCATATTTTCAATAAATTTCCCCCATTTCTTTTTTTTCTTTTTTTTTTTTTTTGCTTAAATGCGAACTGAATTGATAGAACCCAATAAGAAAATCCGACTATTTTTGGTTAAAAGTTAATTGTTTGGTTCAGAGATAATCTTTTTTGGTTAAAAATTTAATTATTTGATTGAAAATTTAATTATTTAATTAAAAATTCAACTTTTTTCTAATAAAGCTATATTTTTGCTTGAAAATTCAACTGTTTTATTGAACGTTCGTCTTTTTTGAAAAAAATTTTATCTTTTTTGGTAGGAAAGTCTTCTTTCAGGGTTGAAAATTAACTTTTTTGTTGAGAATTCAACTGTCTTCTAAAAGTTCATCTTTTTGTTTGAGAATCCAACTGTTGGGTTGAAAATTTAACTGTTTTAGGATTGAAGTTTAATATGTTTTGATCGAAATTTCCACCATTAGATTAAAAATTCAACTATTGATTAAAAAATAACTTTCTTCTTGAAAATTCGCCTCTTACTTGAAAGTGTAGCTATATGCTTCTATGGTCAGAAACGATCAGGAGTTTGTTTCTGTCTTTAGAGGTTACGCGATCCCCAAAACTATTTTAAAGAACCTCACAATGATTTCAGAAAGATTTCAAGGATTTCAAGAAAGCGTGCATTAGATTTCAAAGATTTAAAAATATTTCAAACGATTTCAAAAGGTTTTTCGAAGTATTTTAGAAAATATCATAAAGATTTCGAAAGGTTTCAAAAGTTTTTAGAAGATTTCACAAAGATTTTATAATATTTCAAACGGTTTGAAAGGACTTTACAAAGATTTCAGAAACATTTCAAATATTTGAAGAGATTTTGCAAATGTTTCTAAAAAGATTTCTCAAAGAATTTAATGATTTGAAAGATTTCACAAAGGCGTTACATCATATTTCAAAGATTTCAAAATATTTCAAACGATATCTAAAAGTTTCAAAAAATTGTATAAAATTTCTAAGATCTCACAAAGATTTCAAAGATTTCACAAAGATTTCAAAGGTTTTAAAAAGATTTCAAAGATCTAACCTGATGATATTTAAAGGAAAGAACCTAAGCTTCTTTTCAGACAGGAAAAAAAACCCGAGTTTGAAAAAATTCTGATGAAATTGTTTGCTGAATTTACAAATTTAAAATGATTTCATTTTAATCTTGAATACTTTGAACTTAGAAGAGTTCTAATGCTTTGAATGCTTGGAAAAATGTTTGGAAACCGAAAAAAAAAACAGAAACTTGTTTCTATTGTTAGAGGCCACCGGAAATATTTAGATTGAGAATATGACTGTCAATACGAAGCTTATCATGACTACTAGAATAAAATTGGTTAGCAATTTGTCAATTTAATTAGTCATAGCTCTCTATTGGCATAATATTTTCCGGCGCCGTCCCCCTACGTTCATGTACCGAAGATCTCAGAAGTTGTTACTTGGATCTTTTCCTGTACGCTTTATTTTTTTTTTGCTTCAGACTGACGGATAATGCTGAATTGTTGAAACGACGACTGAAGTCCTTGGAAGATAGCAGAGAACAACTCGATGATAGCTTGAAGCAGCAAATTGCCTACAACAGAACTCTTGAACGAGAGATGCACAAATTGAAACCGGAGATTATCATCCTCGTGAAAACTAGAGACAAACATATTATGTATGTATCTCATTTAAAGTTATTTCGCAAAATGAAAGTCTTGCTACTTCTTTATTCTCATTTTACATGAAAATTTTCACAGGTGGTTGAAGAAGGCTGGCATGAAGCAGAACAAAATCAATCAACTAGTTTCGAGCAGCGCCTTGGCAAATGCGGCAATCGGCGATACGGTTTTTAGTGATCTACAAGACTTTGACCTCGAGGTCCATTCTGATGACAAGGCTTGGTTGTATCTCGAATGTTCGCGTTCGGATGCTGATCGGATACTCATGGGACGACCTGATGGAACTTTCCTCGTGCGGAGATCGAGGATTGGACAATACGCTTTGTCGATAATGTAATTAAAAATCTTTCAAAACTGTACTTAATTTAATTTGTAACACTTATTGGTTGAACATTTTAAAGATGAAAAAGTCTGAAATCAAATACTTTCCAATTCGATTAATAAGAAGTGAGCAAATTCGTATTTAAATCGTACTGTTTATAAGTATAATTTCTAAGTGGAAGCCTTAATTGTCGATATTTTTTAAATTGAATATCGTACAGAAAGTAATTATGTATCATATTGAAAGAGATTTGAATTCATCTTTCGATAAGAGTATAAAAAATCAAATTGGAAGCATCCAAAATTTAAAAAAAGCTTAGAATTGAACAATTTTTAAACAAAGCAGTTTGAGCTTGGGAAGGAACAGGGCGTCTAGCGACCTTGAAAACCTGGAATTCTCCTTGAATTTTTTTTAATTTCGAAAACCAGGCATTTTCTTCGAATTTTTCATGAGAAATCTGGAGAGAAATTAAATTCTTTTAGTCTTTTAGTATTTCTTATAATCTTTCAGTATTTTCTTATTTAAAATTTGGCAAAGAATGTTAAAGTATACATCTTTTGTGATATTCAGCTTACAAATTATAATCCGTATTAGTTGAAAATGTTGATGTTAATTCAGTTTCAGAATTAGAATTGTTGTGGGTTTGACTACTAAATTTTTGAGTGTACATCAGGTTTCTCGATTTTTAAATATTTCAGATTCCAAACTATTTCAAAAGGTTTTCATAAAGATTTCAAAGTTCAAAGTTGAAAAGATTCTAAGGATTTAAAAGATTACACATGGATTCTTAAGAATCGGTAGATACCCTGGGAAAGAATAAAGTTGAAATTAAATGTAACAGAAAATTTAAATTTTTAGATTTTGCAAGAAGTTAAATTTACAAAAAGAAACTAGAAATTATACCAAATTGAAAAAAACCTTGATCTTAAAAAGAATGTAATCCAGGCAAGTTCAAAATGTATGTGAATTATAAATTTGTCTTACTTGAAAATAATGCAAGTTGCAAAGTTGAAATTAAGTTTATCGTATTTGGAGGAAAAATGTATTATTAATTTTCAACAATTTTCTTTATTTTTGAAAATATTTCAAATCAAAGTCTAATTAGTTTCACTTCATGGGATTATTTTTCTGGAATAGAAATGTCAGCGTAAGGTTAAGATTTTTTTTAAATTTCCTTTGAAAAAACCTGGAAATTTGGAAATCAATATTTTGCAGCTACCCTGATATAAGAAAATTAAATGAAAAAGTTTGATACAAAGCTGCATTAAATTATAATAAAATATCAAAATAGCATTTCTAGAAATTAAGTTTAGAATTTGAACAATAAAATCTTTCAGAAATTCAAAATTCCTGCACAGAGTGCAGAATTGTATTCTTATAGAAAGAAGTTTTTAAGATTTAATATAATTCATGTCATTTATACGATTTTTTAAAAAACATTCTAGTCGATTCGAGGCCTGCATGATTATGATGTACCTATGAGTTTACTTAAACAATCGTACTGCCACTATTTTGCTACTATTTTTCAAATTTTGATGAGTTCAAGCCCTGGAAATGGAGTGAAACGTATTTTGCAATATAAATTTGTGTTCTCAGGTGCAACGGTACCGTAAATCACTGCATAATTTACGCAACGGAAAGAGGTTTCGGATTCGCGGAACCATACAATATCCACCAAACGTTGAAGCATCTAGTTCTGCACTACGCGCAGAATTCTCTGGAAGAACACAACGAGAGTCTTAACACGACTCTGGCGTTTCCAGCATTTGCATCTTCCAGCGCATTGACACGTCTGCAAGCTCAGCAAATGCAGCTTCAAGTACAAATGCATGCACAGAATCAAAATCAATTTCCATTGGTGCGACCACTCGAAAACCAGCAATTTGTACCACATACGTAATGTTTTTTTGAATTAAGGTTGCTCTTGAACTACTTTTTAACTTTCCAACTCGAAGCTGTAAAGAATCTGCAGGATTCTCGAGTTAAGAGAACGATTTTCTGAAAAAAAGCAACTCTTTTTTCCGTAACACCAAATTTTGGCCGCTGTGCATCTTTGAAATTCTGAGGAATACAGCAGATCTTGCTGTAAATTCCAATTTTGAAACGATGTTAATGACGCTACTGATATTTATAGCGGCGTCAAATAGTATTTGCTATACGAACGTAGAAATATTTCATCTGGACCAACTTACAGAAGGCGAATTTTCACTTTGTATCGAGTTCTTTCTCGCTCGACATTCTTCAACGCCACGAGGGAAACGATTCAATTAATTGTTAGAACTCTTCTTCCGTCGATACTGAACATCAAACTTGTCAACGTTTCCCATTAGTACAACGAATTTTTTGATGATTCGCGACGGAGAAACGAGAAAGCCGATTTTTTATACGTAGAATTTAAGTAATTCCGTGCCAGACGGTACGTGTTTCACACCTCGTCCACAAAAAGAGGGTTTTGAAATAATTATCTGTGATTTACGGATCTGCCGTCGGTCGAAGGATTGTGTTTTTTGCAATTGAGTCGTTGCGGGTTTTTTAAATACCATAACGCGTCCTTAAGGTGAGGCGGGGCCATGCCTAAGCTCTTTTAAATTTGCGAAACTCGCAAGTTCGAAAACACGAAGTGCAGAAATTAAGAGGTTGGTGTTCACCAATCGAGGATAGAATTCACGACAGAAGCCGGCTTCACGTGTCACTTGACCTCAGATCGGCGAACGATATTATTGGGCATATATGTATATCGTAATATCTGTACACATTGATCAATTTTTTAAACAAATATTCAAGCGGACGTCCAACTTTTGCAGACGCTTTTTGTGCTACTAGTAATAGATGATTTTGAAAGCTAATATACTTTATTAGCTGTTTCTTTCGTGCAGGAAATTGAGATTCACTTTCGATACTCACTGCTGATTGATACAGAATAAAAACATATTGGGAATCCAGTAAATTGAAAGCTTACAACTTTAAAATTTAAATCTGTAAACGTTCAATTTCAAACAGATTTTAAGCAAATAGTGCTGATACTATTCGCAATTATTCCCATTCTAGTAATCACTTTTTGCATCAACTGCGAGTGAAAATGGTTTGGGGAGCAACATTTTTTATATTAAAAAATGTAACTTCAAATAGAATGGCTCGAAGAAAAAAGTTCGGTAATCGACATGTAACTGTCCTCCATATTTGCTCTTTGCAGCAGAGACTTTGAAAAATCTTGTGTTTACAGAGCGGTCGGTAAATACAAGAGAGTACCATTTGTCAAATGTATCTTTCTTGATATGAATCATCACTTTTTCGGACAGGTTACAGTCATTGGAAAGTGATAACCTCTGCCTTTCACAGTATCAAAGATTGAAGTACACTTTTAGCGTTGAGAAACTAAAGTGACGAGTGTCAGAAATATGGAGAAACTTGCTAATGAAATTCTTTTTATTAGAGGCAGAGAAAAAAAAGCTCGGAAGTATGGCCAAGGCTCAAGACAGTGTTTGTGAATTGAAGGAGATATTACTAAATAGAGTTGTGTTTCTAAAATTTGCAATTGTATAGTTTTAGCTATCGTTTACATCTTTTTAACATCAATCTTGCTCTAAAGTAAAAGGGTTCTCAGAGTTTGACTCCATTTTTGGACAACTCCAAATATTTCTACGTAGTAACCCTGGATCATAAGAAGTGAAAACTTTTTCTCTGATCGTTGTTTTAGCTCGATTCGATTATTAAGTTCCGAACAAATCTCCAACAAATGAATTGTTGAAAAAGAACAAGTTTGTTTTAGTGTCTATCTTATGGATAAATGAAATCAGTGCAATTAGACGGCACTGAAATTAGTGACCTACTATGACGTACAAAAAACGCAATCATGAAATTCTAAAAAAAAAACAACATTCTCTTTTCTTGTTGTCTTTCACTCGTTTTTCGCGATAACCATAAATCACTGACTTTACGGGCATGAGAATCCTAACGAAAATTCTGTATAGGTCGTGAAAGATTTTTTGTACATTCGCTTTAGATGTCTCGTGAAAAGATGTGTGAATTTTTTCAGCATGTTTTTTGCTGTGCTGAATTCTCCAGAGGATTCTTTTTCGGTAAATATGGTCGATCTCATAGAACGCGATTATCCATTCTCATCGGTTTGTATATACTTCTTCATTAGTTATATTCGAACAAGAGTTCACACATCGGTTGTCGAAGCTCAGCCTAATTCTCAGTAGTCGGTAGTCACTTCGCTGTCTCGTGGAAAAAAATGATCATGTTAGTACACGCATACATTGGATAGCAGTATGCAGCATAAAAGCACGAAAGAAAGAAAACAAAAAAGTCTATATACATATATAAATATATATAAATATATAAACATCTATATATTTTACTTATTTTCGAAGCAACATTTAGTTATTATTTATAATACGTAGTACATGCAACTGTTTCCATTTCTCTTCTGGAAAATGCTGCATGAACGTTTTCGTACGCAAATATTGTATGCCCATATTGTAGATTTTCCTTACTCTTCTATTTTGACTATTGTGACAGTACTAACATCTTAGTACTTTGAGTCTTACAGTACTTTTGGCCAAACGAATTGCACGCCTGATTTACAGTTTGTTTTTAACAAAATTTTCATCATCTTCCATCTCCTTTTTGAAACTTCAGTTGTTTTACATTGGAAAACTGAAGTTGCTTCGACTTCCTAACAATTATGTCTGTGGATATCATCAATAACCATAACCGGCTATAGGCGAATTACAATAAGTTACTAAGTAGTGATCAGGCTGCTAATTGGTGTGGGTAACAGTAAAAAAGCAAAGTTCGTTTCGCACGCAACGTGTCGAAACGAGGGGAATCGAATTTTCAGCGTAAATTCGCCAATGTTCGATGGCATTCTGCAGTTTTTTTTGTATAATTTTAATAGCTATACGAGGAGCGAATCGAAAAGCTTAACTCAACTGGTGAAATTTGAAGATTGAATGAAAGAAAGAAAGATGAAATCGATTCGCTCGTCGTGTATCAGCGATTTGTAAATACTAAAGTCCTCGATCGCGGAACTGTTATTTTAGAAATGAGATCGTCCTTGTGATAAAGGAAACGACCGCGAGAAGAAATAAGCTGCGTGCACACCTGGATCCGTGGGTGATGAGATGTGTGGAATGAGGAAAAAAGTTGCCTTAGCTTTTGTACAAGAAAGAACGTGAAATGAGAGACGTAATCACCGTGCAAGGGACGTTGGGAGAACGGCGTTTTTTAATTAATGCAGGACGGGTCATGGTGATGATACAAGTGATAAGTAAGATAGATATATCCTTATAAACGATTGAAGGTATCCGCGTTAACTTGCCTAGTTGGATTAAGAAAGTAAACGTCGCGAGGGATAATTTTATTCATTTTTGTGCCTGATGAGTCTAGGAGAGTCGAAATTTAATATTAATTTTTTTCCTCACTTTAATCCACTGGGTATTCTTAACGCGGCGTATCCTTTTAAATTTACGAGACGAGAACAAGAGAGTCGAGAATTCGAGAGAAGAATTAGGGAGAAGAATTCGAGCCTTGCAGCAAGGAGAATGAACGTTGAGAAACGATTTTCGCGAAAATTGTAACTTTAATTCTATCCTAATATCAGTCTTCCACTTCGGGTGTGGCCACGTGCTTACAAAACCTTTCTGTGTGGACTGTCTTATAAATTATCTTACAATTTTTGCAAATGATTGTAAATTGAAATTTTAATCGATGCCGTCAGTGCAATTATTGCTAATTACTGGCGTTCAACTTCGGATGATAAAATTGTCTAAAAGTAACTGGTCCCGGGACCGGAAATGCTTCTTTCTAAGAAAGAGTCCACTTTTATTGTGATGTAAAGTAATGTGATTTTATTTTTTTGGAAATGCGTCCAAGTGTTTTTTTTTCTTGTTTTATTAACAAATTGTATATAGTAGGACGTGGCCAACCTCGAGTGAGGGATGGCTATCAGACGCTTAAAAGTATGCATCTTGTGTAAAAAAAGTCACTCTCATTAGCCATTCATAGAGACAAATTTTACCTTCATACTCACAAACGATATTCTACGGACGTCGTTAATGTAGGAATGTAATTTAAAACGAGGACAAAGTGAATGTTGCAAAAAAATAATCGCATAATATTATCTTTAACGAAAACATCTGTATTTAACGAGACGAGCCGTTGATGTCGATTTTCTCAATTTAATATAAACTCGTAGATGGCGTATGTGTGTATGTCTGTCTGTCTGCATGTTGTGTGTGATTGAACTTGGGATGAGTGATTTGCGTATGCTGCAAGGCAAAATAATTGCTGAAAGCACTGGAAGGTGGAGAAGACACGAGAAGTCAGTTGGGGAGTTGGAAGAAGTACGGGAGAGAGAAAAAGCAAAAGTTATCGAAACAATATTATATTATTAACAAATGTACGATGTCCCACTGTGATACAACTTTTGTTTTTGCATGTAAAATATATTATTATTATTGCCGTAAGCATGAAAGAATCATATTGTACGGTGTGATTGCGTTCGCGCGCGCCAAGCGACCGCCGGGAATAAAAAGAGAAGCGCTTGAGAATCGCGCACGCGTTCGTAATCACGCCGCCATGCATACATATAATTGTGATTGGGTGTGCACACAATGTACGTGCACACTGTTTCAAAACAATACAAATTATTCCTTTAGTGCGAACGATTTATAGCGCGAACCTTCCGCATCTACAGTGCAAGAACCGTTTGATACTTGACGGCTCGGAAGTTGAAGAGTGAGTTTTTCGAAGTTGAAAAACAGTATCGCATCAATTCTAGCTTAGGTTTTTATTAAACCTAATTGGAATATTAATTGGGGGCTTTCGAAAGCTGTTGAGTGTCAGACGGTTCTTCGGTAGGAGACCCTACGATCAATCGTCCCGGTAAATTTTAATCACGATCATCGAGAAATTTGTTCAGTATTCTTTCGTTTAAGAGAGTCTTTTGGAATTATTGTTGAGATGATCGTTGTGATGTCAATATTATAAGATGTTTCGGCTAGTCCGAAATTAATAAATTCACCAGGGAAATTTCGTCGAGGGGGTTTGACAACTTGTTGGATGGAGTGTAACTCAAGTTGTGAAACCCCTCGGGAAATTAACTTTTTCGCTGAAACAAATGTTTGGGAGACCTGAAAAGAACAAAATTTAGTACGCGTTTTTATGAAATTGGGTATTGATATATTATATTATATGATATTATAGTAGAATAGAGATATGTGATTGTGTTCAGCGCCTTTGTTACATTCAGGTGTTCTACTTTGCGTTCTTCGTTTTCCCCTTCCGTTTGGGCGGTCATAACAAACTGTCGGTGGATTTCGATTAACGTATGGAAATAGGAATACTCGGATAGTGGATATGAAAATTTGACGTTTTAGCGATTTAAATTAAATCGTTGGTACACAAAGGCGTCAAGGGACACTGAAATTAATTAAGTATGAGAATGAGAGAGAAAGAGAGAGAGTTGAATATAATATATTATATATAAGTGAGACGATTGTTCGAAGGGTTTTTGAGGCAAGGTTTACCAACTTGCTTTATTCATCCTCGTATTATAACGTTCATTTGGTAGTACCACACTGTAAAACCATTTATATTTGCATATGATTAATATGTTTTACTTATAGCCAAATGTGTTCTTATTTACCTTTCCCAAAAATCAATTCCTTCACCTTTTTATATAAGTCATGGTGTCTACCCTACCTGGAAAACCTGGAATTGTCAAGGAATTTTTATAGGCCTGGAAAAGCCTGGAAAAGCCTGGAAATGTCAGGGAATTTTTGTTAAGGTCAGGGAATTTTTTCGAGAGCGTGCTTATTATTTTCTTCTTCTTTTTGTTATATAAAATTGAATAACAATGATTCATTTGTTAAAGTAGCTTTGTATTACTGTTTTGAACTATTTTGTTGAAAATTCGTTTTTTTTTGTTTGAAATTAATTTTTTTAACTGAAAATTGAACTATTCCATTTTGGGTTGAAATATCAAATACTACGTTTTTCGTTCAGACTTCAATTTTTTTTAGTGAAAATTTCATTATTTGGTTGAGATAACTTTTTTGTTGAAAATTAATTTTTTTTAGTTGAAGGATCATCAGTTTAATTGAAAATTCATCCCTTTGGTTGAAGAATGAGTTATTTTATTTAAAATTTGTTTTTTCTTTGGTTGAAACTTAATTTATTTACTGAAAATTTAACTGTTCCACTTGAAACTTTAACTATTTTGTTGCTTTTTTTTAAACTGAAAATGTCAATATTCCAGTTAAATATTGCGTCATTTTAGTTTAAAAACATCTCTTTGGTTAACATTAATTTTACTAACTAAAAATTAAACTATTCAATTTTTGATTGAAAAATGATTTTTTTTTGTAAATTAGTTTTTTTTTCTAGAAATTAATCTTCTGAGTTGGAAATTCAATTATTCTAGTTAGATTCATCATTTTATTTGAAAATTCATCTTTTTGGTTAAAAATTCAACTATTCTAGTTGAAGATTCATCGTTTTATGAAAATTCATCACGTTTGGAAAAGTATATTTTTTAAATTAATTTTTGGTGGTTGACAATATTTTTTTAAACTGAAAATTGAATTTTGTATCCAATATTCAAATATATACAGTTGAATATTCCATCATTTTAGTTGGAAATTCATCTCTTTGATTGAACTTTAATTTTTTGAACTGAAAATGCAATTATTCATTTTTTTGGTTGAAAATTCGTCTTTTTTTGCAGATATTAATCTTCTTGCTTAAATATTTATAATTTTAATTGAAAATTTATATTTTTTGTTGAAAATTCAGCTTTTTGGTATAAAATTAATCTATTCCAGTTAAAGATTCATCATTTTAGTAGAAAATTCATCACTTTATTTAAAAATTTGTTATTTTGTTGCTGGAAAATTAATCTCTAAATTTAACTATTCCATTTTTGTTTGAAAACTGATATTTTTTAGTTGAAAATTCAACAATTTGATTGAAAATTCATCTTTTTTAGTTCAAATTTTATTTATGTGTTTGAAAATTCATCTTTTTTCTGCAAAATCATTTTTTTTTTTAGAGAAATAATTTTTTGAACTGAAAATTTAACGATTCCATTTTTGGTAGAAAACTTATCCTTTTTAGTTAAAAATTCAACAATTTGGTTAAAAATTGATCTTTTGTAGATGAAAATTCAACTATTTGTTTGAAAAATCGTCTTTTCTATTTGAAAAATGCAACTATATTGTTGAGAATAATTGAAAAATCGTCTTTTCTATTTGAAAAATTCAACTATATTGTTGAAAATAATTGAACAATCGTCTTTTTGGGCGGAACAATTTTTTTTTTCTTAACTGAAAATTTAATAATTGCATTTTGATTGAAAACTGATCTTTTTTATTTCAAGATAGAACAATTCGGTTGAAAAGTGGTAATTTTTATTTCAAAAATTCAACTATTTTGTTGAGAAAAATTCATGTGTTTTGTTGAAAAATCGTATTTTTAGCAGAAAATTAATGTTTTCATCTGAAAATTTAAATATATTCCATTTTTGGTTGAAAACTGATCTTTTTAGTTCAAGATGCAATAATTCGGTTAAAAAGTGATATTTCTTAGTTGAAAATGCAACTATTTGGTTAAGATTTAATGTATTTGGTTGAAAAATCGTCTTTTTTAGAAGAAAAATCATTTTTTCAACTGAAAATTTAACTATTCTATTTTTGGTTGAAAATTGATCGCTATTAGTTGAAAATTCAAGTGGCTGGTTGAAAATTCATGTATATTGTTGAAAAATCGTTGTTTTTTGTAGAAAATTAATCTTCTTGGTTGAAAATTCATTTTTTGTTCTTGAACAATCAACAGTTTGTTTGCAATTTTTTCTCTCTTGACTGAAAAATTTTTCATCAGTTGAAAAATCAACTCAAGTTGAAAAATCGTCGTTTTTGGTTGATTTCAACTGTTTTCGATCAAATATTTAAATATTTTTTGGTTTCAATTTCAACTACTACAGTTTTTGTTCAGAATTCACCTTTTTTGGAATGAAAATTTTAATATTTGGTTGATAGTTAAACTTTTTTGTTAAAAGTTAATTTTTTATTGAAGATTCATCATTTTAATTGAAAATTCATCCTTTTGGTTGAAAAATGAGTTATTTTGTTGAAAATTCGTTTTTTCTTTCGCTGAAAAATATTTTTTCTTACTGAAAATTTAACTATTCCACTTGAAATTTCAACTGTTCTGTTGACATTTTTTCTTCGCTGAATATTAAATTTTTTAAACTGAAAATGTAACTATTTCAGTTGAATATTCCATCATTTTGGGTAAAAATTCATCTCTCTGGTTAAACATTAACTTTATTAACTAAAAATTTATCCACTCAGTCTTTTCTTGAAAAATTGTCTTTTTTAGTTGAAAATTTCTCTTTTTTTGTGGAAATTGATCTTCTTGGTTGAAAATTAATTTTTTTGGTTTAAAAAGCTACTATTCCAGTTGAAGATTCACAATTTTAGTTGAAATTGTTTGTTGTTGTTTAAATTCAAGTTATTAACTTTTTTTGGTACAGCATAAAGATTATATCTCTGGTTATTTGTAAAAAAGTGACTGTTATTATTTATTGCTTTAATCAGTTGGTCTTCTGTTTTAGGAATAAAAGAAGATATATTTTCCTTCAATATCTAATTTAATAATTTTACATTTTTATTATTTTTAACAATAAATTTTGTGGATGATTAAACATTATACTGAGGGTAAGTGTGATATCTGTTTTTTGTTTTTCTTTTTCATTGTGGAATACGAAAATCTGTTGATAAACCTTATTTTTGAAAAAATAGGTAAGTTTTTTAATTTCACTGAATCTTCATATCAAATTCAAATAAAACAAAAAAAATTCATTAGTATTCGTATATTATTATTATATCATTAAGCCGTTTCCCTTTCGGGGTAGGCGTGAATTGCTCGGTGGTAAAGTAGTGAT
>JAABKJ010004141.1:0-24799 GCA_011634705.1 Andricus grossulariae
ACATTACTACTATCCAACCGAGCAATTCACGCCTACCCCGAAAGGGAAACGGCTTAATGATATAATAATAATAAAATATGTTATAGCTGCCTGCATGTTTGTACGTAAATTAAAAAATAGTCGAACCCTGAATTTGTTTATGAAAATGATTTGAATAAATAATCATTGTTGTAAATTTTCAAAGTATCGTAGGAAAAAGTTGTTGGAAATACATTCTTTGTTGACTCCGTAAACAAATTGAGCCTATTCTTTGAAAAATGATCAAACTCTCAATTTGCTCATAAGAATTGTTTAAATAATTAATAAGTCTTGGAAATTTGAAAAGCATAATAGAAAAAAGTCATCGGAAATATATTAATAGTTAATTTTGTAAAAAATTCACCCAATTCGTTGAAAAATAGCCAAATTCTGAATTTTTTTATGAAAGTTGTAAATAATTAATAATTCTTGTAAATTGACAAAACATAGTAAAGAGTCATTGGAAAGACAATCTTATTTGGCTTTGTAAACAAATTGTGTATATTCCTGAAAAAAACCTAAGCTCTGAATATGTTTATGAAAATTGTTTGAATAATGAATAATTATTGTAAATTTTCAAAATATCATAGGAAAGAGTTATTTGAAAAACATTCCTTATTGATTCCGTAAACAAATTGAGTCTATTCTTTAGAAAATAGCCAAACTCTCAATTTGTTTATCAAAATTGTTTAAATAATAATTCATTCTCGGAAATTCGCAGAGCATTATAGCAAAAAGTCAGCGGAAAGATATTCTTACTTAATTCTGTACGAAATGGAGCTTATTCGTTGAAAAATAGCCAAACTCTTAATTTTTCAATCGAAATTGTTTAAATAATTGAAAATTCTTATGAATTTACAAAGCAACATAGAAAACAGTCATCGGAAAGATATTCTTAATCGAATTCGTAAATAAATTGAGCCTATTCATTGAAAAATAGCAAAACTCTAAATATGTGAATAAAAATTGTTTAAATAATTAATAATTATTGTAAATTTGCAAATTCTCGGAGGAAAGAGTTATTGGAAATATATTCTTCGTAATTCCGTAAACAAATTGAGCCTATTCGTTGAAAAATGACCACTCCTAATTTTTTAAGCGAAATTGTTTAAATAATTAATAATTTTTGTAAATTTACAAAGCAACATAGAAAAGAGTCATCGGAAAGACATTCTTAGTTGACTCCCTAAACAAATTGTGCCTATTCCTTGAAAAAAAAAAAAATTCTGAATTTTTTTATGAAAGTTGTTTAAATAATTAAAAATTCTTGTAAATTTTCAAAACATAGTAAAAATGCGCCGGAAAGACAATCTTAGTTGGCTTTGTAAACAAATTGTGTCTATTCCTTGAAAAGAAACCCAAACTCGGAATATGTTTATAAAAATGGTTTGAATAATTAAAAAATATTGTAAATTTGCAAAGTATCGTAGAAGAGAGTTATTGGAAATATTCTGGGTAATTCCGTAAATAAATTGAGACCATTCGTTGAAAAATGGCCAAAATCCTATTCGCTGAACAATAGCCAAAAGTCTATTCGTTGGAAAATGCCCAAGCTGTCAATTTGTTCATAAATTTTTTTTTAAACAATCAATAATTATTAAATTTGCAAAATATCGCAGGAAAGAGTCATCGAAAAGTTAAAAATATGCAAACTCTGAATTTTGTATGAAAATTGTTTGAATAATTAATAATTCTTGAGAATTACCAAGCATCATAGAAAAAAGTCATATTTTCAATTGTTTAAGATTGCAATAATACTTACAATTAGAAGGATATCATATTCTTTGAAAATGTAAGTGAAAGTTATATAAAATTCTAAGTGTTCATAATTTTGTGTTGTTAGTTGAAATTAGAAGGATATAGTTGTCTTTGAAAATGTAAATAAAAGTTTAATAAAATCAATTTCATAATGTTCATATATTGTGTTGTTTATTATTCTAATAAAAAAAATATATTTTCGAAAAAAAACTGAGGCTATATAATTTTCGAAAGAAATATTAAGCAATGAGTCCAAATTTTAATTAAAATAGTAATTTTTTCTTTAAAAATAATTAGCCCAGGATCAGTATAAACATTTTCATCGATAACGTAAACAGATACGATAAGCGCCGTGACTCGAGAGCACTCTATTGAAAACTAAGTAACACGACTCAAAGCCACTTTCAAAGATAGGATAGTTGAAACCTCAACCAAAATGATAAATTTTTAATCAATAAAGATGAATTTTAAATCAAATAGTTGAGTTTTCAAATAAAAAAAAATATTTTTTAACGAAAAATAGAATCGTCAAATTTTCAGTTTAAAAAATTAATTTAAAAAAAAATCGAATTTTTATCCAAAAAGTTGAATCCTCAACCGAAAAGATGAATTTTGAATGAACAAGGTTAATTTTCTACCTAAAAGACGAATTTTTAACAAAATAAATTATTTTTCTACCAAACAGTTAATCTTTTTACTTATGAAGGATGGATTTCCAACCAAAAAGGAACAGATAAATTGTCAGATAAAAAAATTACTTTTTAACGAAAAAAAAACACGAATTCTCAACAAAAATACATTTTTAACCAAGTAGTTCAACTTTCAACCAAATCGTTGAAGTTTTAACCAAAAAAGATTAATTTTCAATAAAAAAGATGAATGTTCCACCAAAAAGATTAATGTTCTACCAAAAAAGTTATTTTTCTACCACATAGTTAAGTTTTATACCAAACTGTTGGATTTTCAATACAAAAAGACGAATTTTCTACAAAGCAGTTACATTTTCAACCCGAAAAATATGAATTTTCAACTCAAATGTTGAATCTTCAACCTAACAATAAAATGAATTTTTTTCAATTTTACAGGAGTGACAAAAAACTTCTCAAAAATTGAATTTTGAATTTAAATAAAGTCAATTGACTTTCTAGCTATTGAGTTGCTAAATCGATACAAAAAAAGGTTGATTAAAAAATACTATTAGGTTTCGAGAAAATGGAGGGGGAATTTTATTCGCTCGAGGCGCACATTTGGACGTGATAAAAAAAAACTTTGAATGGTCATAAAAAATCCAATTTTCAGTTCAAATATATTTAATATTTTGCGGTGGTGTTTTGCTGGAATTCTCTATAATACCCAAGTGTTTCATTATTGTTTGCTTTATAATCATGGAGCGCTCTTCTTTTACAAAAGGAAAATTGGGAACCGCCACCCAAGATTACACAATGTTGCAGATTGTAAAATATAATTTGAAGATTTGAATACACACGGGATGATCATAAAGGGAAGATATCGTCCTCGATTTGTCAAATGATTGTTACTATCGCAGCCAATCGCAATCTAGAACCACAGCTATAGCCTTTTGATATTCCGCACCCAGAGCCGCTTGTGAATTATACCGCATTTCCATAGGTGAAATTATCCATTGTAATTTTCGACTATATCGGATTTATTATTCGCGCGCGACTCTGTGGCTTATTATCTCGCGCGACGATTCATTTCGAATTTAGCATACCAGTCCATAGCGTATCCAGCGGCAAAACGAGTCGCGCATACCTGAATACAGGTACGTGTGTCTCATTCCACGAGGAATTTATTCAGAAGGAGCATTTACGATCAATTGGGTTCGTCGATTTCTGATCGCCGTATTGTTTTTGTAGTCAATCGCTCCCCAGGTGACTCAGTATCGCTCGCATCTCTCCAACTTCCGCATACAAAGTGCAATCTAAAATTATGAACAATTCTTTTCATCATACCTGAATCGAAATAATGAAAAATTGTATGCATGACTCGTGCCAAGGCAACGATTTCACTCGTGTGATATCTGCCCTCGCTTCGCTCGGGCGGCAAATTGCCACGCGTGAAATCGTTGCCTTTCGACCCTCGTCACGCAACATACTATAAACTATATAGCGAATGCTATTTGATAAAATTGTATTTTTTCTTGATAATTTAAGAAAATATTACTGATATCAAATAACTGTATTTGTCTTTGGCCAAATTCTCAAAATAAATATTTCAGGTTGGCCTCTAACAAAATTTTTCTTAAAGAAATAGGATTGCTACAGGTCAGAGAATTCCAGAAAGTCAGGGAAAGTCAGGGAATTTAAGACTGGTCAGGGAATATCAGAGAAAACCTTATTAGAGCCAGAGAATTTCCAATAAACTGAAGTTGAAGTTAATTTTATTATTTTGTTGAAAATTCAACAATTTTGATAAAGATGCATTATTTTTGGTTGAAAATTCGTCTTTTTGGGTTCAAAATTAATCGATTTTGATAGAAATTACATTTTTTTTGGTTAGAAATCACAACACATTTAAATTCATTTTTTTAATCGATAATTCATCAGTTAAGTTGAAAGACGTTTTTTCTTTGGTAAAAGTTTAAATTCGTTGTTGACAATTATACATTCTTTTTACATTAATTTTCTTAACTGAAAATTTAAATATTCCATGTTTGGTTCAAAATTTATTTTCTTAAGTTGAAAATTCAAATTGAGTATTAGTTTTTCTTTGTCTGAAAATTTATCTTTTTGGTTGAAAATGTAACTACATATTAGATTGAAGATTCCTTTAAAAATCCAAATATTTGGTTAAAAATTCATGTATTTTGTTAAAAATTAATTTTGTTGAGTAGTAGAATAATGTTATGCAAAATGAGCATGAAAAAGATTCACAATTAAAAAAACAGACTTCCAAACTATCTTACTTTTCGGCTCATTAGAGACAAAAATAACCAAATGAAAAAAGAGGGATTGCAAATTAATTTTTTTAAATTAAAAATTAATTTTTTTACCTGAAAATTTAAATATTCCATTTTTTTCAAATTTATGTTTTTTGATCAAAATTTCATCTTCTTCGTTCAAAATTAATTTGTTTGTTTGAAAATTTAACTTTTTCTTCTAAAATAAATTTTATTTGTTTGAAAATTAATTGTTTTACTGCAAATTCAAATATTCTATTTTAAGTTGAAAATTTATCTGTTTTAAATGAAAATTCAATTATTTTGTGGAAAATTTGTCTTTTTCGTACAAAAGTAATCTCAGTAGTTAAAACTCCATCTTTTTGGTTAAAAATTAATTTCCTAGGTTGAAAATTTATTTTTCTAATATTTTAAATATTCTATTTTTAGTTGAAAATTTATCTTGCTTAGAGGAAAATTCATTTACTTTGTTGATCATCAGTCTTTTTTGATAAAAAATTCAACTGTTTGTTTAAAAATTTATTTTTTTTTTGGTTGAAGATTTATCATTTTAGTTCAAAATTTATTTTTTTGGTTGATATTTTAACTATTTTCTTGAAAATTATTCTTCTCTCCTGAATGAAAAATCTTTCTTAGTTCAAATTTCGTCTTTTTTGGTTCAATTCAACCGTTTTTCATTGAAAATAAAAATATTTTATTGATGAAATATCAACTATTATATTGTTATTTAAAAATTCATCCTTTTTGTCGAAAATTCAACTACTTGGTTGAATGTCGAACCACTTTGTGAAAATATAATTTATTTGTAGATTTATTTCTGGTGGAAAATTGAGCTATTTTGTACAAAATTAGTTTTTTTGTTGTTGTTCTTTTATGGTAGAAAATTATTCTTCTTGTTTGAACATTCATTTCTTAGTTTGACTTAAGTTTTTTGTTGAGAATTCGTTTTTTTTTTGTTGACAATCATTTTTTTAACTGAAAATGTAACTATTCCATTTTTGGTTGAAAATGTATCTTGTTTAGTTGAAAATTCAACTTTTTGGTTAAAAATTGATCTTTCTTAGTTGAAACTTCAACTATTTGGTTGTAAATTCTTCTGTTTTGGAAGAAGATAAATCTTCTTAGTTGAAAATTTATCTTTTTCGTTGAAAATTAAACAATTTCAGTTATAGATTCATCATTTTAGTTGAAAATTAATCTTTTTTATTTCAGAATTCAACTATTCCTGTTGAAGATTCATAATTTTAGTTCGGGTTTATTGGTTAAAAATTATTATTATTATTATTTTTTTTAACTCAAAAATTAACTATTTCAATTTGGTTGGAAACTGATATTTTTAGTAGAAAATTCAACTAAGTGGTTGAGAATTCATGTATTTTTTCGAAAATTCGTCCTTTTTAGTAGAAAATTAATCTGTTTGGTTCATATTTTTACTTGAAATGTTAGGAATTTGAAGCGTGTTTCAATTGAATTTAATATAGTATTCACATTAATTTTACCTACAAGAATATACTACCTTATTTTCGTGTCAAAAACATCCTTATTTCCACTTTTTTCTGCGGAGTTTCTACTCACCTGGAAAATGGCTCATTCAAGATATTTATATGTTATAAATATGTAGTGCATTTTAAGCACTGGTATATAGAATAGAAATTTGTTTTAATTATCATTTAAATTCATGCACTTTAGGAACAAATTCAATTATTCATTTATTTAATTATTCGATGTCCTCTATTAAAGCTACATTGACAAATGAAAAGATAGTTATTTAACTTTACATATAAATAGTTATATTTTTATACATTTTGATATTTACAAAGACTGAGACAAAAACATTATTTATAATAAACTCGCGAAATTGTATAGGTACATATACCGAGTCGATTGTTTAAAAAATGCGAAATACACTGGGACTTGGATTTTAGTAAACTGGATTTGTGCGTTCCTAGAAATGATTGTCCTCGGCATTGGTGATGAGAGGAGTCGCGGGGCCGAGAGGGGAGGCGCTGCTCAGTCAAGCGTGACAAACAACAGAAGCGCGGCACTAAGCGCGTTAGTTGCTTCAGGTTGCGTCATACCTTCAAATCCAATAGAAATCGTTATTGAGGCCCTAACTGTTCACGTTCGGAGTCCCTGGATTTGTGTCCAATACCATAACCGAAACCGTGCACAAATCCAGTTTCCTGTGTAATTTAATCGATCCATACTATGAAAAAGAACACATAGAAAAATCTTGAGAAACCTGGAATTGTCAGGGAATTCTTTTCCAGGATTATAGTAGACATCTTGATGATGGAAAAATTCGCGAGACAAAATCACGCAAAAGCGGGTGAAAACGTAGAATCGTCAATGTGGAAAAAGTGAATAAATTAATTTGAAGATGCTGATTAATAATTGCTTGACCGAGCCTTAAATTGTTGATCAGTACATTGTAAATTAACCCTGAATGCGTCAAGCCCAACGGACATCGCTCTCTGACATATACCACATTTTATGGTGTAGGTGGAGGCTGCAAAACCGTTGTTGGCGGTCCGCGGTGTTTGGAATAGAGACGGATTAGCTCGTTACCAGCGAGAGAATTGAACCATTATGCTAATTCGCTTCGGTTGCACGAAATTCTGTAAGCTCCCTAGCTGTAAAAATCCACTCTGGGGTAATTGGCGGATGTTATGGAACGAGTAAAAGACGTTTCGGAACTGTAGCGAACAAAACCAAGGCAATTATACTGTTTGCAAATAGACTCAGCATCTCACTCCCTTTCTTCGAATTAAACGCCCAGCAAGTTGTTGCAGATGCACGGCGCATTCGACATGAGAATTTTCAGAACTTAAATGGCACGGAATAATAAATAAAGAGGGGGGGGGGTCACATTCCAATAAATATCGATTTTGAGTAACCTGAGAAATAAAAGCAATTTGTAAGATTAAAGTTGGCCATTTATTTTATACACTTCATATGTATACTGCTTCAAAAAATGTGCATGAATGAGTATGAAAAAAGGTAAAAAGATGTAGAAATTAATACAAATTTGAAAAATTACCGACACCATTTACCTGAAAACACGAATTAATTTATATATAGTGAAGGAGCAAAACGAGGCATTCGGTGAGGTTAGGAGAGGTTGTCTCTTATGGTGGTATCTTTTTTTCTTGATTTATTTGCATTCTTTAAAAAAAAAACGTTGTAAGTAACTAGAAGGCTACTGATCAATAAGCACGTATATACTTACGTACTTGAGGAATGTCTCTCTATATTATAAAAACATGTATAAAAAATTGGAGGGATATCGCCCCCTCACTTCCCCTACTTTACTCTACTTTGCTTCTCCCCTCGCTTCCCCTACTATCCTCTACCCACTTCCCCTCTCCATTCCTCTTCACCCTTCCCTTCTTCCTCTCCCTTACCCTTGTCCCCTCCCTCCCTTTCCATTTATCCATTTATCCATCCCCCTGCATATTTTTCTTTCCCTTCCCATCAATCCCTTTCCATTTATCCCTAACCAGCCCTTGCATATTCCCATCCCTATTTCCATCATTCTCTTTTTATTATTCCCTTTCCCATTTAACCCTATCCAATCTTTCATATTGTCTTGTCCCTATCCGTCAATTCCTTTCCAATTATCCCTTTTCCATTCTATCCATCCCTGCATATTGTTCACTCCTTTTCCATACATCCCTTTTCATTAATACCTTTTACGCTTACACTTTCCGCCAATCTCTTTGGTTAATCTCTTTTCCATGTATCTCTATCTATCTATGCATATTGTCCTCTACCTTTCAATCAATCCCTTTCCATTTAGCCCTATCTATCCCTACATATTCTCCACTCCCTTTCCATTAATCCCTTTTTCATTGATCCCTAACGATCCCTGCATATTATCCTCTCCATTTCCATTTATCCCTACTCATTAAATCTCAAACAGCGGTATACTTGTCTCTGATTCAGATTTAGTGAGCAGCCTTCCCTGAATATTTTCCTTTCCTTTTCATTAATTCCTTTCCATAAATCCCTTTTCCATTTATCCGTATTCATCCCTGCAGATTGTCGTCTCCCTTTCCATTTATCTTTATCCATCCCTCCATAATGTACTCTCCTTTTCTATAAATACCTTTTCTAGTTATCTCTAATGATTCACGCATATTGGCCTCTCCCCTTCCATTTATCCCTATAGTCTTTAAATCTTAAATAGCTGTACACTTGTCCCTGATTCATATTTAGTGAACAGCCATCCCTGAGTATTGTCCTCTCCTTTCCATTAATCCCTTTTCCGTTTATCCCTTTTCCATTTATCCGTAGTCATCCCTGCATATTGTCATCTCTGTTTCCAATAATCTCTATCCATCCCTGTATATTGTCCTCTTCCTTTCCATCAATCCCTTTTCCATTTACCCCTATCGACTTCTGCATATTTGTCTCCCCCTTTCCATTTATCCCTTTTCCATTTTTCTCTATCCAGCCCTGCATATTATCCTCTCCCTTTCTATTAATCCCTTTTCTATTTAACACTATGCATCTCTGCATGTTGTTCACTTCCTTTCTATTAATCTCTAAAGGTATCTTAATTAATATAATTTATTTTATCCCAATTCGATCCATTTAAGATACCTCACTATATCTTTTTAGAATATTGGATTGAATTGGAATTGGAAGAATTAATTAATTAAGATACCTTAATATACCTTCATAAAACACCGGAATTGGGAGTAGGCACGCGAAGCGCGCAGAGGGGCCAATCTCCCCTTGTGTTCATTAAAAATATTGAAAGGAGCCCTTCTCAGGTACCTTTCCCCTGACTTTATTTTTGAATGCTTGATTTAAAAAAAAAATTAAATTAAGTTTTTCTTTGTTCATGGTTGGCATATAAAAGTTGGTATAATTTTCATTTACGATTTCTCATCACGTAACTTTACAAATTTTTTCCCGCCTGTTGTGAAAGCTCGAAATAATGATTTATATTTTGCACAGTCCCAACCCCAGTGGAAAATTTTTACTGAGCTTCAGATTTCTTATAAAAAATTTAATTGTAAAATGAGAAAATTGGACGGGGTTGAAAATTGAAAATAATTGTTCTTAATAATCTATGTATGAACTTCCTGGAAATCTTGTATAAATTTTGAATTAAGCTGAGAACGTTCAACTTAAGAATTTACAGCCGACTTGCTCAGCACTGCTAACTTTAAACTTTCTCTTATGTTTAACGTAGATTACTATATTTATAGCACTTAATATTTTATAGATCAACATTGCTTCAACTTCAAAGAAGTCCTTCAAGTGTAAAGTAATAATTCAAAAGTTACTCTGACTTTGACAATTTGCTGAAATTGAAATATGTTTCATACAGAAACATTCTCGTCATCTTTTAAAATCTCTTTTTCGTAACACATGCATGATTTCTTCCTAGAGAGTGAAAAGTACTTTTCACTCCCTAGGGAGTAAAAAGCTACGTCACTGGTGAATAATGAAAATTACATATCAAGCGATCAGTTGATCTCGTTAAAAGATTATTTGACAGAACAAATAAAATTCTAACTTGATAAAAAATGTTGGTTTTTGTAAAATATCGTAAACGGCGGCTAAGCGGCGCATATGTGGGGAAAGCGCCGCACCCTGAATTATATAGATTAAACACGATATTGCTTCTTCTAGGTTTTTGGATTAAACTTTTACATTTTTTAGTTACGAGCCTTTAAAATTGTTTTCCCTTCATACGCTGCTTAGTCCCAGTTCACGGTACTATTTTATATTATTATTTGTTATCGAAAAATGTTTATATAAAAAATTGGAAATCATTTTTTCATATATAGAAAATAGAAAACGTCACTGAGGCATAAGTTTAAGACTCTATCTCTCGTATTTAATATAATTAATGTAGATTTTGTATTTTTATATATATTGTACCGAAACTTTCTGCTATTTGAAGATCTTTTTCTCGCTTGTTTGAAGTTGATTCCTGTGGTGATACTGTCGACCTTCAGTGTCAAACACAAACCGAGATTTAAGCTGACTCGAATATGTGCTTCTTTTGTGTCCATTGCACGAAGTCGCGTGATTGCATATACGACCGGAAGAAATGTCAACTAAACGAGAACTTTGCGGCAACCGTTGCGGTGGCAGTTAAAAGCATGGTAGAAAACGCGCGGGAAAATTGCATTTTATTCGACTGCGAGAAAGGGTCGCTTCGCATCCTGCCTCGTTACACGAAAGCACGCGTGTCACGGGTGTTCAACTCACTGCTAACATATGACACACTCTCGTGTTCCTTTTTGATCGATAACCATTTTGTACCACAGAATAAACAAATAAAGTTCAATGATCGCTTAACTTGATGGCACGTAAAATTGCTTCAGGTTTTCACTTATTGTTTTATAAAATAAGTTAAGTGCAACAAATTAGTCGAAGTAGGCGCAGCGCGTCTGAGAAATAAGGTTTTTAGCTTACTAAGTCATTCACCAAGTCGGTAAAATCTCTCCCTCCCCTCATCGTCCTCTTTTCATCGTCTCTCCTTCCTTACAATCATGCCCCTCACTTCACTTCCCATACTTCGCCTCCCTATATTTCTCCTTCACTTCCTCTACTTATCCCTCTACGCACTTCCCCCTTATTGCCCCTACTTATACCTCCTCTAATTCCCCACCCATCACTTCACTTCGTCTGCTTCTCCTCCCCTACTCACCCTCAGTTCCCTACTACCTGCTCACTTCTCATCCCTTTCCCTGCAACTTGTCCCTTACTTCTCTCTTCACTTTTCCTATTTCATTCCCTTCTACGTCCCCAATTCCTCCCTTCCCTCAATCCCCCTCCTTTTGTCGGCTACCCTTCCCTCCAACCATCCTCCTCCTCTCACTTCCCATACTTCCCTTTCCCTTCACTTCTTCCACTTCTGCCTCTCTGCACTTCCTCCTTATTCTCCCTGCTAAACCTTCCGTTACTCTCTCCTTCACTATCTCTACTTATCACTCCTCTACTTCCAAACCCATAGATTCCCTAACTAATCCTCACTTCACCTACTTCGCTTCTTCACTTCTTCCTTCTCTACTTCGCCACCTCTCACTTCCCATCGCCTACTTCCCCTCCCCTACTCACCTTCACTTCCCTAATACCCCTCCTTTCAGTTCTTCTACTTTCCCCCTCACTTACCCCTGTACTTCCCCTAATTTGCTCTCCTCTACTTCCCGTACTACCCCTCACATATTTCCCCTCTTCATCCCTTCTATTCCTATTCACCCCTCCCTTCCCTACTTCAAAACAGAATTTCGAAAAATTGGTCCTTAATCCAGTTGCCATTCACATGTCTTCATATCTATATAATTAGAAAATTTAAAAAGAAAGTCACCCTGGTTACTTTATTTTTCTTTCCATAACTCTTTCTCTCTCTCTCCTCCTATTTTTTTTTATTTTTTTTTTTTTATCAAAAAACTTTTCAAAAGATGCTTCAAGTATGCCCCTCGAAAAAGAAGGAAAAATCTCTATCTCTTGTTTTTAATAAAAGTACGAGCTTAGAGCTCTACTCCTTTGAAGTATTGCCTGAAAATAACGACACACTTTTTTTATATTTTGAAAAGGTAAAAATGTGCAAATGTACGTACTAAGCTCGATCAAAGTAAATAAAATGAATGTGAAAAGTTCTCTTCCGATTTACCGATGAAGGAATAATAAATCTTTGCTTTTGAATATTTGAAGGTATACAAAGTTGAATACTGATCTTTTGAATACTTTACTATCTTATTTTGAAAGAGGGATTTTTTAACCTTCAAACGGCACACTCCGCCCCAGCATACGCACAAGGTGCACTGGTGCGAATTGGTTTTTTTGCAATGTTAATATTAAATATTTAATATATTGAGCATATAATAAACATCTAGCATATATTACGCATATTTAAGATAGTGGGGATAAGCCGCTGCAGCTGTGCCTGCGTAAATTCAAAAAAAAAGTTTAAAATTCCGGTGCGGATCTGCACCAGTGTACCGTTTGAGGGTAAAAGGTTTCTCAAAATTTGTATAATCAGAAAATTTCAAAATTTGTTTAATTTGAAGGGGTTACATTTTTGAGTGGTCTTTGAATTTAAGAATATTTTAGAACGCACTATTCTGGATGTTTTGGTATGTTCTTAAATATTTTATAATGCTCTGAGATATTTTGGGAATTTTCCCCTAAAATTCTCCTTAAATTCTGGAATGTTTTGGATGTTTTTAAATGTTCTGGAATAGTATATTCCACAACGTTTTTGAAGAATCTGTAATGTTCTGCTATGTTCTAGAATCTTTTACAATGATTTTTTTTTGAGAATCTGGAACCTTTTTCAAAAACTCAAATATTCTGGAATTTTCTAAAATGTTTTATAATTTTTTAAATTAGTTTTTTACATATTCCACTAATACTCTGTAATAGGAAAGATTTGTGACATTTCTGGAATTTTCTGGAACTTTTTGAAGTTGTATAGAATATTCTTGAATATTTAAAAATATTAGAATCCATATTTAAAATCACTCGAAATAATAATTATTACGAAAAATAAAATTCCATACATTGTAAAATTTCAGAAAAAGAAAATACTAAAAGTCGAAAATTCCAGAATCATAAAATTGCCGAAATATAAAAATCTTGAATTGGAAAATTGCCGAATAATAAAATTCCTGAAAATTTTGTAATATTACCGAATTTAAAATAAAATTTCCGGCATTTTAAAATTCCGGAATTTAAACAATATTAACAAAATTGTTTTTAGATAAATATTATTTATTTATTAAAAATACATCAATTAAATATTTTGACGAAATACATTTTTTTTATGTTTAATTTTTTTAATTGCTGTTCGAATATTTCATTATTGTATTCTGAATAAATAAATTATATTGATTAAAATTTTTTTAAACTTTTATATGTTCTGGAATTTTCTAGTTTTAGAAATTTTACAGTGTCGAATATTTTTGAGTTCGCTCATTTTCTATCGGGAATTTCCAATTTCGGTACTATAACTCTCCGGAATTTTTATATTTCGACAATTTTATCATTTCGGGAATTTTCTACTTCGAACATTTTATTTTTCGGGAATTTTACAGTTTCAGGAATTTTATTTTTCGGGATTCTTCGTCGTCCCATGTGTCAATGTTCAAATTAAAATTTCTGCGTATTCTATTTTGTTATTCGCATTCAATAATAATTTTCAAAAATTATTCTTTCAATTTAAAAAAGGTTCATTCTGAAAAAACTGGAAATAATTATAATTCCTATTGTTATTCCCCTATTAGTTACCAATTATTTCAATGAAATTTTATTCTGGAAATTGATTTACAGTGTCTTATAATACCTAATCGCTATTTTTTCAGAGTTATAGTTTATAAAAGTGAAAAGAATTTAATGAACTCTATAAAGTGTTACGAATGTAAAAATGGACCTCGGGTTTATATTTTGAAATACGTAAATCAGAGTTGATGAGCCCATTATGCGTCGCAATTTATATTTCTGTTTCGCGACTCGCTGAAAGCACCCCACACGAGTATTTTCAGGATGGCGATATTTTTGTGGAAGTTGCGCAAAAAGTTCGATAATCGCTATCCTCAACGTCATTAGAAACGCCCTAGTGCGACAAAAATATGCACATTGCACAACAGAAGGAGGACACGAGAGGAAGGTGGATATTGAACGTAATTATTCAGAAATAATCTTCCCAACAAAAAATCTCTCCCTGCTCGTTGCATGACCACAGTTGCGGAAAAAGAATTATTTTATGTGCATGAAACGTCCGCGGGAAAAATTGTACACTCTCCTAATTGTCATCCAAATACTTTTTGAAATTATTCATGGAAATATTATTCTTTTTTAGGATTATATTGTTTCGTTTCATATGAGTGTCCAATTTATTAATTCAGACCTGACAGATATTCACTTTTTGAATTTGTGGATCAGTTGAAAAAAAATCAGTATCTTTTAATTTTTTTGAGATAGGGTGGCTCTAGGTCAGAAAAAACTTGGAAATCCGGGAATTTTCTTGGTCAGGGAAAGTCAGAGATTTTGAAGCACTTTAAGAACTATCAAGAATAATCACTGCTGTCACATAGTCAATTTTAGTCACTTTTTTCTCAAATCTAGTTACTTTTTAAAATAGAAAGATTACTTTAGTCACTTTTCTGTCAATAAATTAGCCCATGTGCTAGTTATTACTATTAACACTATTTAAATAAGTTCTATACCTATTTATAAATTTTCTTCAAATTCTTTTGAAATATTTTAAGGCATTTTAAAAGATTCTGGAGAATTTTTAATAAATTTTAATAATTTAAAGGCATTTCAAAGGTTTTTATTTGTTTGAGATTTTAGAATATTTAAAAAAATTCCAAGGAATTTTCAAGAGCTTTAACAAGTTTCAAGAGATTGAAAAATATTTCAAAGGATTTGAAATAATTTATGATATTTTAAAAGATAACAAAGAATTTTTTTAAGGATTTAATTAATGTGAAAGGATTCCAGAGAATTTGGAAGGTTATTTTAAAAAATTTCAAGGAATTTTCAAGAGCTTTAAAAAGTTTCAGGGGGTTTCAAAATATTTCAAAGGAATTTAAATATCATAGAGTATTTTTAATAAAAAAAGTGGCAAGGTATTGTAAAAGATAGCAAAGAATTTTTAATAGATTTCAATAATTTGCAGTGGTTCCGAAGGATTTGAAAGATTTTAGCGTATTTTAAAAAATCCAAATGAATTTTCAAGAGCTTCAAAAAATTTTCAAGGAATTTAAAAACGTTTCAAATTATTTGAAATATCTTCGAGTATTTTAAAAGATACCAAGGAATTTTTTAAATAGATTTTAATAATTTGAAGGGATTCCAAAGGATTAAAATGATCCTAAGTTTTTTTTTAAATTCATAAGAATTGTCAATAGATTTCAATAATTTGACGGGATTTTATAATAGGTTAATGGATTTCCAAGAATTTATTCTCAAACCTTCAGGGATTTCGTAAGATTTCAAAGATTTTCACATATTTTAAGGTATTTTCAAAGATTTTAAAGCCTTTTAAAGATTTTAGTATATTTTAAAAGATTCTAAGGAATGTTCAATCGATTTCAGTTATTGAATAAATTTCAAAGGATATATTAAAGATTTTATGGTATTTTTACAAATTCCAAGGAATTTTCAAGAGCTCTGACCAATTTCAAGAGATTACGAAATATTTTACAGGATTTGAAATATCTTGATGTATTTTTAATAGATTTCAATAATTCGATGTGATTCTAAAGGATTTTACAGTATTTCAAAAGACTCCAAGGAATTTTCAATTGTTTGAAGTAATTTAATGGTTTAGCAGAATTTGAAATATTTCAGGGTGTTTAAAAAAATTCCAAGGCATTTTAAAGAGCTTTAAAAAGATTCAAGGGATTGCAAAAGATTTCAAAGGATTTTAATTATTTTAAGGAATTTCAAAACATTTCAGGGTATTTTTATTTGATTTCAATAATTTTAAAGGATTTCAAAGGATTTTAAACATTTTAGGGTATTTTAGAAAATCCCAAGGATTTCCCAATATATTTACAACTTTTCAAGGAATTTCCAAGGATTTGAATGGTTTTAAAGGATTAAACAAATTTTAATGGGCTTTCAAAAAATTTTGGCAGATACGGAATGATTGTATAAGACCTATAAGGTTTTAGGAAATATGTGCTTGAAGTTCTGAACGTTCAAATAAACGAATGTTTTTACTGATGACTTTGTAAGCTATAAAAAGGGCTGAAATGTTTGTTCAATCATATTGTAAATAATATATTTACTAAAACAAAATTATAATGCATATTTTTAATTGTCGTTGGAACAATATTTTTGGATAAAATAGAATTGGGAAAAATATTTCGTTCATTTGAACGTTCAGAACTTCAGGTACATTTAGGAAATAAAAAAAAATGATTTTAAGGGATTTTAAAAGCTCTAAAATTATCTTAAAAAAATTTCCTGGATTTCAAAGAAATATCTTTGGAAATATCAGATTTTACATAATTTCACGGGATTTTATAATATTTTAAATATTTTCCAAGAATTTATTCACAAGAAGTGCGAGATTTCGTTGGGGTTTAAAAATTTGGTAATATTTTAAAGTATTTTATGCAGTTTGAAATCGTTTGGAATTAACCCTGAATTCATATTAAATCATTCTGAATTCTTATAAATTGATTGGAATTCTTTTGGATTTTTTAATTTACTTGAATTCTTCTAAATTCACTTAATTCTACACAATTCAATGGATTACAAAAATTAGTTTTTGTTTAATTCACCCTGAATTCTTTAAAACTCACGTTGAATTTTTATAGATTTTATCAAATTATTTCGAATTCCCTGGAATTTTTTATAAACTTACTTCGAAATTAATGAAATCAATGAAATTTTAAAATATTTTTGAAATATTTTCAATTCACTTGATTTTGTTTTAATTCATCATGCATTTTTATAAATGTCATCGAATTTTTCTCATTTCCCTTAAATTGCTCTAAATTGACTCAAATTTTACTGCAATTAATAGAAATTTGTTGACTAATTTTTTTTCAAATCCATGTAAATTCTTTCCAATTTAACTTGAATCGTTTTGAAGTCATGAATTTATCCTTGATTCTTTCAAATAGTCACTTTTTCTGTTGAAATAGGTCAATTTTTCACTTTATTTAAGTAAATTAATAATAAATTGAAAATTTCGCAATAAATATTTTTTTATGTATATAACTTTCTATATTAAAAATGTTACAAGATCAGAATTTTGGTCTTCAAATGTTAATAGTCAGTGAAAATCAAAAGTTAGTCAGGGAAGAATCAGGAAAAAGTCAGAGAATTCTGCAAATCAAGTTTTGTGGCCACCCTGTTGAAGAATTTTTAATTTTAAAATTATTAGACAATCCAATTATTTTGTAACTTTGAACAAATTTAACAATTTTAAATTGAATCCTGGAAGAAATTCCAATTTCTTATTCTGAATTGGAATTTTGAATTCCAATTTTGAAATTAAAAATTTCAAAAATATTTTCCAGTTCAAATGCTCGAAATTGGACAATTTCAAGTTAAAGCCTGATTTATAAATCCATTAATTTTAAATTATACACGTAAAAATACTTAATAATAAATCAATAAAATATCGTTACAAATACGGATGATATAATATTTCATTAACCTACGAAAATATTTCTTGTTTCAAGAAAATATATCTTGATTTTCTTTGCTCAGTACATTTTCATGAGACAAGACAAATTTTCCTGAATCATGAAAACATTCTGTCGTCCGTATTCGTACCAATATTTTCTTGATTCAATGTTTTTTTTTAATTTTTAAAAATTTGTTTCTTTTTCAATTGTATACAATAGCGGGAAATGTAATAATGTACACATTACTGATTTTCCCGTTATTGTATAAAATTCAAAGCATTCCAAATTCCAAGCCTCTTGATTCAATGCTATTTTTTTAATATTTAAAAATTGATTTCTTGTTCAATTTTATGCAACAATGGGGAAATCAATAATGTATCAATTATTGAATTTCCGTTGTTGTATAAAATTCCAGGCACTTCATATTCGAAAGTAATTTCAAGTTTTTAAGCTTGAGTTTCAAGTTTAGATAGAGTTGTAAAACCTGTTTGTCTGTGCATAGGAAAATTTGTGCAATACGTCACATCGGTTTATATTATAATAGTGGATAAACGCAAGCCATAAATTACAACGATAAGATAAAAAATATGTGATACTGTTTAAAATGCATATTGGACGATACAGTTATCAGGCATTACCTGTTTGCAGTGCACAAAATAATTTTTTTTTAAAGTTGTGCAGTTCAAATGTTTTAAATACAAAATTTTAGCTTGCAATTTGTCATAGTTTACGCCGTATAGTTCTCAAAATAAAAATTGTTCAATTTTAATATGCCTTATCGTAAAATTATAAATGGCTCTACTTCAGGGTTATGCCCAATTTGGAAGTTTTCGAATAATTATTTCGGAAAATGGATGTTAAGCCAGAATGGTATCAAAAGTTACGCAAAATTCTATGAAATATTTTTTTATCTGTTCACAAAATATTGGTTTATTGGATTTATTTAATAAAATATTTAAAATTCAATTAAAAATTTATTCAACTCTTCCGGCGAGAGTGACCCTTTTAAATATTTCTATTTGAGAGTATACTATGATGGAGTACCGAAGCGTTTCAAAAAATATTTTAAAATTCAGTTTGAAAAAAAAAACATTCCCGGTTACAGATTGGGGTCAAGTAACAATTTATTCTCTTTTTAAAATTAAGTTGCGTCTCTTTTAGCCTTTTTGATAAGCTCAAATGCTTCATTTGTCTCGAAATAATTGAATTTTTTCAAAAAGCGTGACGAAGATAAATGTCTATAAAAAATGTTACTGAATTTATTATTGAGCGAAGTTTGTCTTGATTTGGTAAACATGAAAAAGGGATTTGAAATATAGACAATGCCGTCAGTACTGAAGAGCGTGGGCGTTACTCAAATTAGAATTTCACTCCACTCCCCTAATATTGGATAAAAAATTCACTTTATTTTCGGGGGAGTAATCTAAATTTGTTATGATAAATTGAGTTCATTTGTTTGAAAAATGTTTTTAATAACGCTGTAGATTTATTATTATAAGTATATTTTCAGATTGTGGTTTTTAGTATAAATAGGATTCATTAGCATTTTTTAATTATATTAGGGTTGTGAGCCAAGGAAACTTTTATTTTTACATTTCACGTAAAAATATTGCATTTTCAACAAAATAAATGAATTTTTAACCAAATAGTTGAATTTTCAACCCAAAGGATCAATTTTCAAGCAAGAAGATTAATTTTTTACAAAAAGGACGAATTTTCAACAAAATTGTTGAATTTTTAATAAAACAGTTATATTTTCAACCGAAGAGATGGATTTTCAACTAAAATTATGAATCTTCTCAACAACAACAAATGAATTTCTAATAAAGTAGAGCTAACGTAAGTCGTACCAAAAAAGACAAATTCTCCAAGAAAAATGTAATAGTTGATATTAAAAAAAAAAAATTCATTTTAAATTAAAAACAGTTGAATTCTACAAAAAATGCGTATTTTCTACCAAATATTTCTGAATCGTCAGACAAAACTGATTAATTTTCAGATCTGCAGATTGTAATTAGTTAAAAGTTTTATTAATTTCGATCAGTGACTGAATTCTAGCTCTAAGAACATTATTTTCACTCATTAATTCACAACTTTGACTGATTTATCATTAAAAAAATAACTGATTCATAGGTATAATTCGGACAGGAATTGATATTTGTAAAAAATGTTACTATTTCAAATGTATAGAGAACCAAAACGCTACATTTTTTTACTAAAAAAGATTAAATTTCTACCAAAAGAGATGAATTTTTAAACCGAAATGATGAATATTAAAGAAAATAGCTGAATTTCCAACCTAGAACGATTTTCCAGTCAAGAAATAACAAAAATTTTTAACAAATTGTTGAATTTTCAAGGCAAGGAGAAGAATTTCATACAAAACAGTCGAATTTTCTACCAGAGCATATGAATTTTTAACAAAAATGTTAAGTTTTAACCAAATTGTTGAGTTTTCAACAACAACAACAACAAAAGAATTTTCAACAAAAAAAAAAAGAATTTATCCCAAGAAGATTAATTGAAACAAGTAAAATTTTCGCTTAAGAGAATAATTTTTAAATTATATAATGAATATTCAAAGTGAATACTTAATTTTCAGAAAAAAATTAATTAATTTTTAACAAAATAGTTACATTTTCAACTAAAGAGATGAATTTTGAGCCAAAAATGTAATAGCTGATATTTCAACCAAAATTTTTTTTTATTTTAAACCAAAAACAGTTGAATTTATCAAAGACACGAATTTTCAATCCAACCGTTGCATTTTTAACCAAAAAAGATTAAGTGTTTACCAAAAGAAATGAATTTTCAAACAAAACAAAATTCTTGTTCACGAAAGTAAATACATTTTTACAAAATCGTTAAATTTTGAAGTCATAATGACGTATTTTCTACATACTAGTTGCATTTTTATTCCGCCCCCCCTCCAACGACTTTTCATGAAAAACGATTACTTTTTAACAAAATTGTGGAATTTTCAACAAAATAATAATATTTTTAACCAATTAATTAAATATTCAACCCAAATAGATTCAGTTCGCATGTAAGTGGAAAACGAGAAAAAGATGAAAGGCTGCAAAGCCTGCGATAAATAAATAGAATTTATCTATTTTTAATACTATTAAAACATTAGCTTAAACAGCTGAAAATTTTTGCTTAGAAAATAAAGTTAATTATCCACTGCATACTTTTCGATTTCAGACTACATGCTTTCAAATCATAATAATATTAATATATATTAATAAAAAATTGAATGTTTATTTTAATACTCAATAGCATTTTTTTAATAATAAACATTTTCCCGCCTTCATATTTAAAACTTTTGAAACTTTAAAACGTTTCCAAAGTTCCATAATATTTTTCATTTTTCCATTTTACAACAATAAATTAAATACTGTTGATTGATTACAATTACAATATTATTTTAGCTTCCTTCGAGTTTTATGAGACGAAAAATTGGAATGAAAATCCCAAGAATGGCGAGTAAAAAGTGTTAACGTATTAATTATAAACATTTAAATTAGTTTCTTTTAAATTGTACAATTACAGTTATAATTGTAGAATTTATTACAAAGAAAAGGTTTTTAATTAAAGTTGCTTGATAAAGGAGAGATGAATAAAAGGTGGTCTACTTTTCTGGGTGATAGTGAAAAGAAAAATAGGAGGCCATTGTTTATTCCAACGAGTGAAGTCGCTATTATGCACGTTGTCTTCTCCGATTAATTATTTACTTCCGGATCCGTGCTTATACTCGTGTCAACTTAAATACAAGAAGTATATCTTGATACGGTGATAATAAATCGCGTCTTTATACAACATGAAATTTCCCTCTAGAATAGGAGTCACGATAGCTAAAAATTTCTCAAATGAGAAAGGAACTTTTTAAAAAATCGTGTTGTTAAAGACTTTGTCAGTTTGTGAGAACTGTTAATTTAAAAACGTATGATTAATAATTACTATAAAATTATATTTTCAGTTACTGAAATTCTCATAATAATTTTTCTTTACTTTTCTGGAGATATTACTTCTAAGAGAATCTGAAAATATTCAGTATACTAGTTCAGATTAATTTCGAAAAACTATTTATTTGTTAAAATTTTTTGAACGCGTAATTTCGAGCTTTATTCAGATTTTAGGAAATTATTACTAATTTGTTTTTAAGTTTATATCAATATAAATTTTTTTAAATTCTTGAGACAATTTAAAAAAGATTTCGGAAAATCTTAGACATGTTGAACAAAAATCTAGTAAATATTAAAGAAATTTAATAATTTTACAGGATTTTACCAAATTTAAGGAAAAATTCAAGTCAGTTTAAAAGATATTTAGGACTCTTGAAAGTTGGGAAGAAATTAAAAATATTTTGTAAAGTTTCGGAAATCTTTTTATGTTTGAAAATATTTTCTATCTTTAAAACTTCTAATATTCTTAAATATCTTTTAAACTGGCTCAAATTTTTCCTAAAATAATTGTAAAAAACCTTTCAAAATTAAAAAAATGTCATTAAAATCTTCCAGCATTTTTCTCATATTTAGGGATGACTGAAAAGTCTCGAAAAATAACATTCTCAACACGAAAATTCCTGAAAAAGGAAATATTCGACATAGAAAATTTTCGAATTGGAAAATAATTCCCGACAGTTTATGATTCAATGAATATATTGTTTATTTTACTCATTATTGCTTATATAATTATTTATTTATTATTTGACAAAAAATTGTTTAGATTAGGGAGTTTTCAAATTCACTGATATTATAAATTACCAGGAATTTTATTATTCTGGAATTTTTCAATTTGGGAATTTTAAATTTTTGGTAAGTTTATAATTTCAGGAATTTTGTACTTCAAATATTTTCTTATTCAGGAATTTTAGTATCGAGAATTTTATTTTTCGGGATTTTTCAGTCGTGCCATTTTTACAAATCTTTTTAAATTTCTTTAAAAGTTAATTTTTCAAAATACAAAAATTATTTGTGATTCATTTCAAAACTTTTGAACCTTCAAAATGTCTTTGGATTCATTTAAATTTTTTCTAAATTTTTTTTTTTCAATTTCGCAAGATTAAAAAAATTGCATTAAAATCTTCCAGATTCTTTTTTGATAATTTGGAAAATATTTTTTAATGTTTTGAAATCTTTGTAAACTTAGTTTTTCAAATATTAAAATGATTTTATGTACCTGAAGTTCAGAACGTTCAAATGAACGAAACATTTTTTCCCAGTATTATTTTATCAACAAATATTGTTACAAATGCAAAATAAATCATGCATTCGAAGTTTATTTTGTAGTCTGTTATTTGCAATAAAAATTGAGTCAATATTTCAGCGCTGTTTCTAGTTTACAAAGCCATCAGTAAAAATTTCGTTCATTTGAACGTTCAAAACTTCAAGCACATAATGATTTTAGATTTTCCCATGAATCTTTAGGTTTTATTATCTTGAAACCTTTAAAAATCCTTAAAAAGTTTCCAAATTTTATTCCAAATCTTCAAAAATCTACATTTTGTTTTTAATTTTATGAAACTTTTTCAAATTTGACATTATTTTGGAAAACGTTTTGAAACATCTAAATATCTTTTAAAATGATACGCATATTTCCTAAAATTATTAAAATTTCCTGCAAAATTAAAAGAAATTGCCTTAAAATCTTCGAGATTTTTTTTCGACAATTTTGGATATCTTTTGAAATATTTAAAATCTTCTGAAATATGTAATTTTTCCCCAAGAATCTTGAAACGTTTTTTGGATTCCTTTCAAGCCTTTCAAAATTCTTAAAGAGTTTCTTCTTTTCAAAATCTTCAAAAATAAAAAGCTTCTATTTTTGAAATCTTCAAAAATCTAAATTTTGCTTAAAATTTTTGGGAATATTCTCATATACCTGAAGTTCAGAACGTTCAAATGAACGAAACCTTTTTTCCCAGTTTTATTTTATCAAAAAATATTGATCCGACTACAATTAAAATAATGAATTCGAAGTTTATTATGTAATCTGTTATTTGAAATATAAATTGAATCAATATTTCTGCTCTGTTTCTAGTTTACAAAGCCATCAGTAAAAATTTCGTTCATTTCAACTTTCAGAACTTCAAGCTCATAATATTCTCAAGATACAACATTATTTTCGAATCTTTCAAAAACTTCTAAATATCTTTTAAAATAATTCAGTTTCAGATGATTTTTTTATCGGTATCAATAGCGTATTCACTATTTGTATTCGGATACCTACATTTTTGTCCATAATTTCAGTTTTCTCATCTACTTGAAAATTAAAAGTTAAAAAAATGTAAATTTGAAAATGTAAATTTCTGAGTGACAGAAAAGGAATTAATAAAATTTGAGTAAAATTTAATATTGGATTGGAGGATGCTTTATTTCAAAGAGTGTGCAACGGGTGTGGTTTTGAAATTGATTCCTGAGGTCCGCACGTATTTGACCCTTTAAGACACTTCCTAGTCCGGGGATCGAAACAGCCTCTTGTCTGGCTTAATACATTTCGCTGCCCTCATTCAGTTGAAAAATCCTCCTTTCACGTACTTACTTTCATCTGAACGATCCTTTTTGCCTTTTTAAATTTTAAAATTCCCCTAAAACACCAAAAATTGAGAATTTTAACCCAGTTTTCTGTTCTCCCCCCCCCCCTTTTACAAGTTTTCGATTCATTTTTTTAAACCATAAAGAGCGATTCAAGATATTAGAAAACAAAACGGTTTGAAATAGTTTCTTTTTGATGATACCAGTTGCAAATATTCTCCCAAACGATTTATTTGCTAATTATATAGATATAATTAAGAACTTAAAAAATGGTAAGGCTGCTGGTGTAGACAGTATTAGCGCTGAAATGCTTAACTACGGTGGCGAGTACATACCTCACAGGTTGTGCGAACTGATAAATTTATGTATCGAGATGAGACAAGTCCCAGACGATTGGAGAAACGCGATTATCGTACCCATATACAAAAGGAAGGGAGATAAAAACAACTGCA
>JAABKJ010004142.1:0-24797 GCA_011634705.1 Andricus grossulariae
AAGGATCAATTTTCAACCAAGAAGATTAAATTTCTACCAAGATAGAAGAATTTTCAACCAAAAAGTTGAACTTTCAAATCAAAAAGATACATTTTTAACCAAATAGTTAAATCGTTAACTGAAAAAGATAACTTCTTAACAAAAAATTGAATAGTTTAATTTTCAGTTTAAAAAATTCATATTCAACGGAACATGAAACGAATTTTCATCAAAGGAAATGAACTGTCAAAAAAAAAATCATTTTTAACAAAGAAGCTGAATTTTTCATAAAAAATATGACTTTTTAATAATATAAGTGCATTTTCAACAAAATAATTCAATTTTTAACCAAATGATATAATTGGCAACCAAGCGAGATGAATTACGAACCATAAATATAATACTAGCCTTTTTGATAATGAAATGAAATTTTTTTGAAAAATGTAGCGGGATTTTCTTGTTGGGTTTATGTTCTAAATTTTATGTAAGTTCCTAATGATATTTCCAATTATAACCCCATCCCCCCTTGTTATAAAAATTAGTTTTCAGCCCCCCCTTCCCTTTAACTGATAACATTGTTTATGGTAAGTTTTGCCAGCCCACTTTTTCTTTTAAGACTACATCACCTGACGCTTGGACATTTTTTGTCATATCTTGGGAACCCATTAAGATTTTTCAAGTTTAATTGGCTTGAATTAAAGATAAGACTTCAAGAACTGCCTGGTAAAAATTTCAGATTATTGCTAGAAATTTCCCAGGTGGTGCCATGAATTAAATTTGAGGTTTATTATTTGGTTCAAAATTGAATATTTTTCTAAAAATTAAACAATTTTGTTGAAGTCATACTTTTTTGTTGAAAATTCAACTTTTTTGTTGAAAAGTCGCCTTTTTGGTTTAAAAATGTATCTCTTTCTGTAGAAATTTAATCTTTTTTGCTTTGAAAATTGATCTGTTTCGGTTGAAAATTAACTTTTTTGTTGAAGATTCACACTTTCAGGCTGAAAAATAAACTATTTTGCGAAAAAATAGTATTTTCGGCTCGAAAGTTGAACAATTTGGTAGGAGATGTAACTATTTGGTTGAAAATTGATCAACTTTCTCAAAAAGTCGTCTTTTTTGGAAAAATATAAATTTTTTGGTTAAACACGCAATTTTTTAGTTGAAAATCCATCTGTATTAAATTAGGATTGAAGTATTTCGTTGAAAATTTGTCTTCTTTGGTTAAATCCAATAGTTTTTTTTTTTTAATGGAAAATACCGTGAGCCCACTTTTTCTGTTAGGACTCCACCACTGACGCTCGTACATTTTTTGTCATATCTTGAGAATCCATTAATTTTTTTCAAGTTCAGTTGACTTGAATTAAAGATAAGACCTCAAGAACTACCTGGTATAAATTTAAGATTATTTTTACAAATTTCCTAGGTGGTGCCATGAATCAAAGTCGAGATAAATAATTCTATAAATTCTTGATTTTTTTTTAAACTTCTCATGTGGTATATTTTCTTCAAAACATCAAAAACATATCTATCAGGAGTCTTTCGATGCGGAATCTCATACGTTTTCCAATGTTTTTTTAGAAAAAGTTCTTGCTTGTTTTTTGCACGAGTAATCACATTTCAAAGTCAGCAGTGATTTTTAGTAGCGTTCATGCCAGACGTGTAATTTTCGAAAGTGTAAATAGTGTCAACATTTTTTAAAATAGTGTCATAAAATGTTTCAAGTATCAAAAATGAATTTCAATGCTATTAATAGAGCCGAATAAGAAAATCCAACTATTTTGCTTGAAAGTTCATGTTTCTTGGTTTAAAAGTCTAATAATAAATTTTTCGTTGAAAATTCATCTATTTCAGCTAAAAATTTTATTATTTGGTTCAAAATTGAATTATTTTTCTGAACATTAAACAATTTTGGTGAAAAGTCCTACTTCGTGGTTGAAAATTCAACTTTTTTGTTGAAAAGTCGCCTTTTCGGTTTAAAAATGTATCTCTTTCTGTAGAAATTTCATCTTTTTTCTTTTGAAAATTGATCTGTTTCGGTTGAAAATGAACTTTTTTGTTGAAGATTCACATTTCAGGCTGAAAAATAAACTATTTTACGAAAAAATCGTATTTTCGGCTCAAAAGTTGAACAATTTTGTAGATGTAACTATTTGGTTGAAAATTGATCTACTTTGTCAAAGAGTCGTATTTTTTGGAAGAATATCAATTTTTTGGTTGAAAACGCAATTGTTTAGTTGAAAATTATCTGTATTAAATAAAGATTCAAGTATTTTGTTGAAAATTTGTCTTCCTTGGTTAAATCCGACTGTTTTTTCACATTTGTTTTAATGGAAAGTATCGCCAGCCCACTTTTTTTTTAGGACTACACCACTGGCGCTTGGACATTTTTTGTCATATCTTGGGATCCCGTGAAGAGTTTTTAAGTGTTATCGGCTTAAATTAAAGATAATTAGTTGAAGATAACGTTATGCTAATGTTAGTTGTTTTTCAACAAGTTTCCTAAGCCACAGCACGAGTGGAAGTTGAGGTACAAAATCTGAGCAATTCTCAGAGATGTTTGGGCATTTTTAATCATATCTCGGGAACCCACGAAGATTTTGCAAGTTTTATTGGCTTGATTTGAAGACAAAACCTTAAAGAATATCTGGTACAAGTTTCAGATTTTTAATAAAATTTTCATAGGCCATGCTATAATTTTGAATCGTGCTGGTTCTGGTTTTAACCACCAAAAAACGTCATGAACAAATAAAAAATTCCATTTTGCGGACAAAATATGCAAGATAGGAAAAAATATAAAGAGACAAAAATTATGCAACCAAGACAGATCTACAAATTTGTTGTTAATAATTTTTTTAAAGAATGCGTAGTTTTTGTTTTAATCGTAAAAAATAACATTAAAAATATAAAAATTAAGTTTTTGGAAAAACGACACAAGATACGAAAAAAATGAGCAAACAAAAATTGTTCACCTGAAAAAGATTTACAAATTTGTTAAAAATTATTTTTTGATAGGACGCGTCAAAAAAAGAAAAGCATTGTCTTTTGAAAGCCCTACAATGTTATCATAACAAGTTTTTAAATTTTTTCGAAAAATCGAAAATTCCATTTTGCGGTCAAACTATGCAAGATATGGAAAAAATCCGTCAACAAAAATTGTACACCCAAAAAATATCTACAAATTCTTCACTGATGACTTTTTTCATGGGACACGTAGTTTTTGTTTTATTTGTAAAAAAACAATATTAAAAATAAAAAGATTAAATTTTTGGACAAACGACACAAGCTACGAAAAACAAATAAAACAAATGTTGTTCACCCAAAAAAGAAGTCAAAAATTTCTGATTCATCGTTTTGCAACAGGATGTGTAGTTTTTGTTTAATTCTGAAAAAACAACATTAAAAATAAAAAAATTAAATTTCTTGAAAAACGACACAAGGTACGAAAAAAAATCAAGACAAAAGTGGTTCACCAAAAAAGATTATACAAATTTGTTTTCGATAATTTTTAGATAGGACTAGTAGATTTTCTTTTAATCGTAAAAAATAAGATTAAAAATGAATACATTTTTTTTGGAAAAACGACACAAGAGACGGAAAAAACAAAAGTTGTACAACCAAAAAAATATCTACAGATTTGTTATAAACTCTTGTTATAACAATAGGGTAGCTGAGAATAAAATTTAATGCAAAATAAGAAACAAATATTAAAGTAATCATGAAAAATAAAATTTCTACTTTATTTTGCAATATGACCATAATGTAGAAAAGTTCGCATTTTGGACAAAATCGAGTGCGAAGCACGAGATGCGTGATGAGAATGTATTCGTTTAATCCGAAGGAGCTTTAACGAAAGAGAATTCACAATCACCAAATTACAATTACTCGCGCTAGCCGTGTAGATAATTTCCGATGGCAGTGCAGATAAAAGCAATTTTCTCAGATATTTTCTCTTCATAATCGTAATCATGTCACAACAGTAGCTCGAAATTCGTTCTGTGAGAAGCTGCAGGACTTAATAGAGTTGGCGGAGTAAAGCCACGCGAGTAATTGTGTAATTATTATACGGCCAGAGGGCGTACCAGACTGGAATCACTATGTCACGTAAGAATGAAACGTGGGAAAGTGAAAAGCAAGAAGGAGACGAAAAATACTTAGTGAAGGTGGAAATTTGAAATAAAAGAAAGAGAAAAGCGACAGGGTGCAATTTTCCTTTCTCGTTAGCGCCGCCCTTGAAAGGTGCAGAGCGCAATGTGCTCTTGATGGAAATAACTCGTTCAGATAAAAGTGGATCATCAAATAAATCACACTCTTATTGTGAGAGAAAATCGCCCGAAAGAAGAGGAAATTCAATTCACATTCGATTGTTTGATTTTACTGAAGCTTGCGGCGCTTATAATGAAAAATATAAATTTTTGAAAAATTACTAACATAACTTAACTGTTTTTAAACTTGCAAGTTCGAGCTACAATTGTATTCTGAAACCTGATAACAAGATAAAGAGTATTCGTAATTAATTTAATATTTTTAATTAAATTATTTAATAAATAATAAGAATTCTTAGCGAAAAATGTGATATTTGATGTTTCAGCCAAAAAAGATTTTTCATTCAAAAGAGAGAACAAATGCCAATAAATTTGTTGAATTTTGAAGCCGAAAAGGTGAATTCTCTAAAATACAGTTGAAATATTTACCCAACAATATGACTTTTTAACTAAAAAGGTAATTTTCAATTAAAACAGTTGAATTTTAAACTAAAAACGATCAATTTTCAAACAAGTAGAGGAATTTTTAATCAAGAAGATTTATTTTATACCAACAAAAACGAATGTTGAATAAGAATTTTAAATTTTCGATCGAATGGAATAAATTTTCAAGAAAATATTGAACAACACAATCATTGAATTTGCAACTTAGATGATAAATCTCCAACAAAAAACGTGAATTTTCAAGAAAGAAGATCAAATTTCAAACAAGTAGTTAAGTTTTCAATCAACAAAAATTAATTCTTAACGAAAAATATAAAAGTTGATATTTCAATCAAAAAAATATTTTAATTTTAAATTAAAAACAGTCTAATGTATGTAAAAAAAATTCTCATCGACAATTATAATAGTTGATATGTCAACTAAAAAAGATTTTTTTTTTAAATCAAAAGTGATGATTTTTCAATTAAGAAGGATGTCTCATTCAAGACAGAAACAAAAGGTCAACCAGAAAGTTAATTTTTCACCAAATAGTTGAATTTTCAACCAAAAAGTCGAAGTTTTAGGTCAAAAAGGCGAATTTTTTACAAAACAGTTGAATTTACAACAAAAATGTCAATTTCAACCAAATAAGTTGAATTTTAAACTAAAAATGATCGATTTTCTAACAAAAATAAAATAGTTCAATATTCAGCTAAAAAAATTTATTTTCGAACAAAAGAAATCGTATTTTCAACAAAATTTTCAACAAAAAATATGGATCTTCAATTATATAAATCAATTTTCAACAAAGTAGTTCACTCTAAAGTAGTTGAATTTTCAATGAAGAAGATTAATTTACTACCAAAAATGGAAAAGTTAAATATGCAGTAAAAAGATTAATTTTCAAATAAACGAAAAAAACGAATTTTAAACAAAATAGTTAAATTTTCAACCCATAAAATAAATTTTTAACAAACTAGTCCAACTTTTAACCAGGTAGTTGAATTTTCAACCCAAAAATATGAACTTTTAAGCTATAGGCTAATTTTGTACAATACAGTTAAGTCTTCAAACCGAAATTGTGAAATTCCAATAAAAAAGTTAATTTTCAACCGAATAGTTGAATTTTCAACTAAACCCGATCAATTTTTATTTCAAAATAAAATAATGACATTTGTATTTTTAAGGATTGATTTTTAATTAACAAACAGATTTCAACGAAAGATATAGATCTTCAATTAATAAAATGAATTTTCAACAAAGCAGTTCAACTTTAGGTAGTTGAATTTTCAATCAAGAAGATTAATTTTCTACCAGAAATGACGAATTCACAAGAAAATACATAAATTATCAACCAAATAGTTCAATTTCCCACTAAAAATGATCATTTTCCAAACAAAAATGGTACAGTTAAATTTTCAATTAAATAAATTAATTTTGAAACTAAACAAACAATTTTTAACTAATAAAATGAATTTTTAACAAACTGGTTTAACTCTTAACCAAGTAGTTGAAATTTTAACTAAAAAGATTAATTTTCAATAAAAACAGAAGAATTTTCGACCAAAATGTTCAAAAATGTTTGTAAAAAATCAAAACCATAATATTTACATAAATATTAGTGAAATTATTTATAATATTATAATAATTGTGATAATTCAAAAAAATTCACAAGTATTTACACATTTTTGAAATTTTCCTACTTTTTTACACCAAGTTCGATCCTACGGCTGAATCTAGGGTCATTCTAAAAATATTGTAGTAATTAAGAAAAATATTGTAACTTTTTATCAAAAATAAAATAATGTTATTAAAATTTTAATCTACTGTTGCCTTTCAAAAGTCACATCAAATTAACGAAGTGTTAACGCATCCTTTCACAGGTAAACGTTCTAGCCTCTTCATTTCCTGCATACACCGAGAATGTGTTCAAACCAGATGTAGTAAATGTATAGTTATGTGTAGAAGGCAATGTTTCCTAATTTCGCTGCGAATTCGGTTAAACTTTTCATTAAGAGAAGCATGCGTTAACATGTATTCCAACTAATAAATATCCACTAACGGCTTCTACCAGTATATAGGTTTATTTGTTAACTGTGAATGAATTTCACAAATATTATTGTACAAACAGTAGCATTCATGTATGAAAAGGAAAGGAAGAATCACACCCAGGGATGGATTATTATTAAGAGAAAACGAAGAATCACATCCAGAGACGGATTAGTATTAAGAGGTAACGAAGAATCACATCCAGCTATGGATTGGTATTATGATAAAACGAAGAATCACACCCACGGATGGATTATTATTAAGAGAAAACGAAGAATCACATCCAGAGACGGATTAGTATTAAGAGATAACGAAGAATCACATCCAGCTATGGATTGGTATTATGATAAAACGAAGAATCACATCCAGCCACGAATTAGTATTAAGCGAGAAGGAAGAGTCACATCCAGCGACGAATTAGTATTAATAGAAAACGAGGAATCACATCCAGAGATGGATTAGTATTAAGAGAAAACAAAGAATCATATCCAGCCACGAATTAGTATTAAGAAAAAAGGAAGAATCATATCCAGCGCGGACTAGTAATAAAAGAAAACGAAGAGTCACATTCATCCACGAATTAGTATTAAGCGAAAACGAAGAATCACATCCAGTTACGAATGAGTATTAAAATGAAACGTAGAATCACATCTAGTCACGAAGTAGTATCAAGAGAAAACGAAGAATCACATTCAGCGTCGGATTAGTATTGAGAGAAAGCAAAGAATCACATCTAGCCGCGAATCAGTAGTAGGAGAAATCGAAGAATCATATCCTGCCACGAATTAGTATTAAGAGAAAAAGAAAAATCAGATCCAAAGACGGATAAGTATTAAGAGAAAATGAAGAATCATATCCATCTACGAATTAGTATTAAGAGAAAAAGAAGAATTATATCCAGTCACGAATTAGTATTAAGAGAAAACGAAAAATCACATCCAGCCACGAATTAGTATTGAGCGAAAACGAAGAATCACATTCAGCCACGAATTAGTATTAAAAGAAAACGTAGAATCACATCTAGATACGAATTAGTAGTAAAAGAAAACGGAGAATCACATCCAGCTACGAATTAGTATTAAGAGAAAAAGAAGATTCATATCCAGCCACGAATTAGTATTAAGAGAAAACGAAGAATCATATCCAGCAAAGAATTAGTATTGAGCGAAAACGAAGAATCACATCCAGCCACGAATTACAGTATTACGGGAAAACGTAGAATCACATCTAGTCACGAATTAGTATTGAAAGAAAACGGAGAATCACATCCAGCGACGTATAAGTATTGAGAGAAAACAAAGAATCATATCCAGCTACGGATTAGTATTAGGAGAAATCGAAGAATCACATCCAGCCACGAATTAGTATTAACCCGATCAGGTTATCGCTTTTTTTGCACCTTCTCAGGTTATATTGGGTCGTTCCAGACCCAAGGCATGTTAAAACGCTCAATTATCAATAGAAAGATCTGGTAAAATGCCTGTACACTCTTGAACACTTCTGCTTTAAGGACACATCATAAAGGTTGCAAAGAAACTTAAACAAATATTTTATTTTTAGTGATGAACACACCCAACTTTCGAAAATCCAGACATTTACTGAAAATGCATGGGTCTGAAACGATCCACGATAACCGAATCGGGTTGAGATAAAACAAATAATCAGATCCAGAGACGGATTATTATTAAGAGAAAACGAAGAATCACATTCAGCTATGGATTGGTATTAAGAGAAAACGAAGAGTCACATCCAGCCACGAATTAGTAATGAGAGAACAGAAAGAATCACATCCAGCGCGGTTGAGTATTAAGAGAAAACGAAGAATCACATCCAGCCAGGAATTAGCATTAGGAGAAAACGCAGAATCACGTTCAACGATGGATAAGTATTTAGAGAAAACAAAGAATCACATCCAGCCATGCATAAGTATTAGGACAGAAAAAAGAATCACATGCAACCACGGATTAGTATTAAGATAAAACAAAGAGTCATATCCAGCCTTAGATTGGTATCGAAAGAAAACGAAGAATCACATGCAGCCACGAATTACTGATAAGAAAAAACAAAGAATTATATCCAGCGACTGATTATTATTGAGAGAAAAGTAAGAATCACATCCAGCCACGAATTAGTATTAGGAGAAAATGAAGAATCACATCCAGCCACGAATTAGTATTGATCGAAAACGAAGAATCACATCCAGCAACGAATGAATATTAAAAGAAAACGTAAAATCACATCTAGTCACGAATTAGTATTGAAAGAAAACGGAGAATCACATCCAGCGACGGATAAGTATTGTGAAAAAACAAAGAATCACATCCAGCCTCGCATTAGTATAAAGAGAAAACAAAGAATCACATGCAACCACGGATTAGTATTAAGATAAAACGAAGAGTAATATCCAGCCCTGGATTGGTATCAAAAGGATACGAAGAATCACATCCAGCCACGAATTACTAATAAGAAAAAACAAAGAATCAGATCCAGCGACTGATTAGTATTGAGAGAAAAGGAAGAATCACATCCAGCCACGAATTAGTATTAAGAGAAAACGAAGAATCACATCCAGCCACGAATTAGTATTGATCGAAAACGAAGAATCACACCGAGCCACGAATGAGTATTAAAAGAAAACGTAGAATCACATCTAGTCACGAATTAGTATTGAAAGAAAACGGAGAATCACATCGAGCGACGGATAAGTATTAAGAAAAAACAAAGAATCACATCCAGCCTCGCATTAGTATAAAGAGAAAACAAAGAATCACATGCAACCACAGATTAGTATTAAGATAAAATAAAGAGTCATATCCAGCCCTCGATTGGTATTAGGAGAAAATGAAGAATCAAATCCATTTACTGATTAGTATTGAGAGAAAACGAAGAATCAGATGCAGCAAAGCATTAGTATGAAGAGAAAACGACGAATCACATCCAGGGTCGTATTAGAGCCACTGTGAAGGTAACTGACTAGCGTAGCTCGGCTCTCACATGCAGAGAACTTTTGGCCTGGCAGAGATGGTGATTTTTCCCAAAATTAGAGTAATAATAGAGGGATAAATTCTTTCAAATAAAATTAACGTAGATATCAACTTGAATGCAATATGAAGTACTTTCAATTCCTAAGATTTTAATTCCAAATATAAATTGAATTTTCAACAAACAAAATGAATTTTTTAACCAAAAAGACGAACTTTCAGCAAAATACATGAATTTTCTACTTATAAAGGATAAATTTCATACCAACAATGGAATAGTGCAATTTTCAGATAAGAAAATTAATTTTTAATAAAAACAAAACCAATTTTCAACAAAAAAGTTCAATTCAAAATCAAGGAGGAGAATGTTAAAAAAATATTAGTTATTAACAAACTAGTTCAAGTTTCAACAAAATACATCAATTTTCAACAAAATTGTCTGAATTTTAAAGCCAAAAGGATGAATTATCTACCAAACGGTTAAATTTTCAACCCGCAAATATCATATTAAAAAAAAAAGGTTAAATTTCTACCAAAAAGTTAAATTTTTATAAAAATAGTTTGACTTTCAACAAAATAGTTAAATTTAAATTAAACACTAGCGCTTTTAACGAAAAATGATGAATTTTCAACCAAGAAGATTAATTTTTCTATAAAAAAGACGAATTTTTAACAAAGTACATGAATTTTCAACTAAAAAAGATGAATTTTTAATACAAATTTCAATTAATTAACATAAATAAAATAGTTACATTGATGGTTAAAAAGAAAACTTCTCATTCACAAAAAACTAATTTTTAACAAAAGAGTTTAACCCAAAGGAAGATTTTTTTAACTCGGAAGATTAATTTTCTACAAATCGAATACTTAAGTTTTCAAGCAAGGATGTGAATCTTAAAAAAAATATGAACTTTTAACAAATTAGTTCAACTTTCAACCAACTATTTAAATTTTCAACTAAACAGGATGAATTTTTAACCAAATAGTTAAATTTTGCACACCAAAATTCAACGAAAAATGGAATATTGAAATTATCAGTTAATAAAATTAATTTTTCAATCAAAAATGAAACGATTTTTCAACAAAATAATTAAATTTTCGATTTAAAAAAAAAACGAATTTTGAACAAATAATATGAATTTTTGATAAGAAGAAATTAATTTTCAATAAAAAATATAAATTTTTAAACAAAAATAGAATATTTGCATAGTTAGTTAAATAAATTATTTCTCAACCAAAAAAAAACTAATTTTTAATAAAATAGTTAGTTTTTCAACAAAGGATATAAATTTTCAAATAAAATGATGGATTTAAAAAAAAATCAATTTTCAACAAAAAATTTCTGCCCAAAAAATGATTTTTTCACCCGGAAGATTAATTTTCTAAAAATTAAATACTTAAATTTATTACCAAGGAGATGTATCTTGAAAAAATATGAATTTTTAACAAACTAGTTCAACTATCAACCACGTAGTTGAATTTTCAACTGAAAAATATAAACTTTCAACCAAATAGATAAATTTTCAATAAAAATGTTGTATTTTAAATCAAGAAGAACAAATTATCTAGAAAATGGTTGAATTTGTAATCTGAAAATATGATTTTTTAACAAAAAAAGTAATTTTCTACCAAAAAGTTATTTTTCATAAAAGTAGTTCAATTTTTAACCAATAGTTAAATTAAACCAAAAATACGAATTTTCAACAAAAAAGTTAATTTTCAACCGAATAGTTTAATTTTTCACTAAATTGTTGAATCTTTAACCAAACCAGAATAATTTTCGACCAAAGAAGACGATTTCTTAACAAAAGACATGAATTTTCAATAAAAAATGTCAATTTTTAGTCAAAAATGTAATAGTTAATTGTTAATTACAAAAATTAACTCTCAAACAAAAAAGTTATAATTTTCAACAAAATAGATGTATTTTAAACTAGAATTATGAGTCTTAAAAAAATGAATTTTCAACAGAAGAGCTAAACCCAAGAGGATTTGTTAATCCTCAAGAATAATTTGCTAAAAATGGAATAGTCAAATTTTGAAACAAGGAGGTGAATCCTAATAAATTTTGAATTTTTAACAAACTAGTTCAACTTTTAACCAAGTTGTTGTATTTTCAACTAAAAAACACGAATTTTCAACAAAATATATTAACTTTCAACAAAATTGTTGAAGTTTAGAGCCAAAAGACGAATTATCTAAAATATAATTTTTTGAATAAAAAAGATTATATTCTATCAAAGAGTTCAATTTCAATAAAAATGGTTTATATTTTTACCAAAAAATTAATTTTCAACCGAATAGCTTAAATTTATACAAAATTGTTGAATCCTGAACCAAAAAAGATAACTTGGACCCATAAAATTGCATTTTCAATAAAAAAGGGTGAATTCTTAACCCAGGAGGTTAATTTTCGATCAAAAGCGACGAATTTACAATAAAAATATCAATTTTCAACAAAAAATGAAATAGTTACGTTGTTAGTTACAAAAGTAATTCTGAACCAAAAACAAACTAATTTTCAACAAAATAATTACATTTCAAACAAAAAGGATGAACTTTTAACTAAAATTATGAATTTTCAAAATATATATTTTCAACAAAAGAGTTTAACCCAAAAGATGATTTTCTAACCATAAAATGATCAAATACAAAATTTCATCATGGAAATTTAGGCATTGTTCAAAATACTTTATTAAAAAATAGTTATACCTCAGGATTATTAAACTTTAAGATAGCTGAGCATTAAAAAATATTACAGAATCAAAAAACGCAAATAATGAAATTAGATATCTTTAAACCCGAAAAGAGATTATTGTAATGCCATACAATAATGATTTTGATAAAGTTCTTTTCAGTATTGTGAATAAAAAAAGCAATATTCGAGTTGTTTTCTCTATTAAAAATACTCTTAATAACATTGTTTTTCCAAATGATAAAGACTAAATTGATGAATCGGACAAAAATATTATTTATAGAATATAATTTTCAAATTCTAATATGATTTAATATCCGACAAACTTGTAGACGCTTAAGAGATAGATTCAAGGAACATAAGAAATCTTTAGAAAACAAAAATTACAGCTTTAGCTAAACACTCTTCTTCATGCTCTCACGATATCGATTTCAATATTTAAAAACGTTAAAATTGAAACACAGAACAAAACCTTGTCAAAAGACTAACTTTATAAATGATTAATGATGATTAAGAACCATACATCATACCTTCATTTCACAAATTGACATCCAAACAACATCGACAAATAAAAGCATATACCTATACTGGTAGAAGCCACTAATAGATATTAATTTATTTAACCAGTCTAACCAGAATAATTTTTTTAAATTATTCTTCTTAAAATTTATTCCATTGTTTTGTGGAAAAAGTGTAGTAAAAGAGCAAACTCATGTTTGCAATCTGGAAAAGGTGGAAAATAGAATCATCTGCTGCTGACAATTGGATTCGTGCCAGATATTACAGATGCTGTGAAAGCGAAAATTAACATTCATTTGAGCGAACCTTGTTTTTATAGGCCAGGATTCCGTATATGTAAACCACCAAAAACAGTACTTTTTATCTCAAGGGTTATTTTCAGCCACGTATTTGTATTAGGACTCTAATTTTGAAAGGGTACTAATATTTCATATTTTGTCACAAGGTTGATTAAGAGTTACTTGTATTTTTACAACAGCAGAGGAATATGTCCTCTGCATTTTACCATTTTTCAATTTCCCCTTTTTTCCCTATTCTCGAAAAATTTCCCGATTTTTCCCAGTTGCTTCGTAGATCGAAGGCGAGCGCCTTTGAGTTGCGACGATTATCGCATCTGTTCAAATTATCAATGAAAAGATTTATACTGATGAGTTACTGCGATCTCACAGAATTCGGCTGGGGTTCATTTTTGTTTTTCGTAATATTTATTTAATCTTGAAAAATTTTAATGAATTTAGCCTGTGCTCTTCTTTTTAATTTTTTTAGAATTTAGGTAGCTTTCAAGCAAATTAGGAAAATTTTTACAATTTTAACTACAAGTTTTTTTCTTGTCATTATAAATAATGGAAAATTATCGATATTTGGAAATTAATATAATTCCGCATATTGGGATATGTACCTTATTTTACTTTCATTTACATTTTTAAAGACTATGACATATTTCCAATTTTATCTAACAATACAAAATTATGAATGTTTAGAATTTTATTTTATTTAACTTTCGGCTACATTTTCAAAGAATATGACGTTCGTCTAATTGCATCTATTATTGAAATCCTAAACAGTTAAAAATATGAATTCCTCCTATGCTATTTTTTAGAGAAAATTAAAATTTGAATTATTTTTGGAATTTAAAGAAGTTTAGAATATTAAAAAAATTTGTTTATCCTTGGCTCATTTATCCTTAAAGAAAACGGAATCAACTAAGAATATCTTTCCGATGACTTTTTTCTATGATGCTTGGTAAATTCCCAAGAATTGTTAATTATTTAAACAATTTTCATTAAAAAATTCAGGGTTTGACTATTTTTTACTCTTCGACGGCTCTCTCATACGATATTTTGCAAACTTATGATAATTGTTAATTATTAAAACAATTTTCATAAACAAATTCAGAGCTTGGCCATTTTTGAACGAATATACTTTTGGCTGTATTTCAGAGAATAGGGTTTTGGCTATTTTTCAAGGAATAGGCACAATTTGTTTACGGAGTCAACTAAGAATATCTTTCCGATGACTTTTTTCTATTATGCTTGGTAAATTCCCAAGAATTATTAATTTTTTAAACAATTGTCATTAAAAAATTCAGGTTTTGACTATTTTTGACTTCATGGCGACTCTTTCCTACGATATTTTGCAAACTTATGATAATTATTAATCATTTAAACAATTTTCATAAACAAATTCAGTGCTTGGCCATTTTTCAACAAATAAACGCTTGGCTGTTTTTCAGCGAATAGGGATTTGGCTATTTTTCAACGAATAGGCTCAATTTTTTTACAGAATCAACTAAGAATATCTTTCCGATGACTTTTTTCTATTATGCTTGGTAAATTCCCAAGAATTAATAATTATTTAAACAATTTTCATTATAAAATTCAGGGTTTGGCTATTTTTAACTCTTCGACGAGTCTTTCCTGCGATATTTTGCAAACTTATGATAATTAATTATTATATCAACAATTTTCATAAACAAATTCAGAGCTTGGCCATTTTCCAACGAATAAACTTTTGGCTGTTTTTCAGCGAATAGGGTTTTGGCTATTTTTCAATGAATAGGCACAATTTGTTTACGGAGTCAATTAAGAATATCTTTCCGATGACTTTTTTCTATTATGCTTGGTAAATTTCGAAGAATTATCAATTATTTGAACAATTTTCATTAAAAAATTCAGATTTTGGCTATTTTTAACTTTTCAATGACTTTTTCCTACGATTGCTATTTTCCAACGAATATACTCAATTTATTTACGGAATCACCAAGAATGTATTTCCAATAACTTTTTTCTATGATACTTTACAAATTTACAATAATTATTAATTATTCAAACAATTTTCATATACATATTCAGAGTTTGGTTATTTTTCAACGAATAGGCTTAATTTTTTTACAGTGTCAACTAAGAATATCTTTCCGATGACTTTTTTCTATTATTCTTGGTAAATTCTCAAGAATTATTAATTATTTAAACAATTTTTATAAACGAATTCAGTGCTTGGCCATTTTTCAACAAATAAACGTTTGGCTATTTTTCAGCGAATAGGTTTTTGGCTATTTTTCAACGAATAGACTCAGTTTTTTACAGAATCAACTAAGAATATCTTTCCGATGACTTTTTGCTATTATGCTTTGCAAATTTACAAGAATTAATTATTATTTGAACAAATTAAGAGTTAAGATATTTTTCAACAAATAGGCTCAATTTGTTTACGGAAACACCGAAAATGTATTTTGAATAACCCTTTTCTATGATATTTGACAAATGTACAATAATGATTAATTATTTAAACAATTTTCATATGCATATGCAGAGTTTGGCTACTTTGCAACGAATAGGCTCAATTTGTTTACGAAGTCAGCCAAGAATGTCTTTTCAATGACTCTTTCATATGTTGCTTTGTAAATTTCTCAGAATTATTAATTATTTGAACAATTTCCATAAACAAATTCATAGTTTGGCCATTTTTCAACATATAGGCTCAATTCTTATATGGAATCTGATGGCTTTTTCTATTATGCTTTGCAAATTTCCAAGATTCAATTATTATTTAAACAATGATCATGATCAAATTAAAAGTTTAGCCATTTTTCCAAGAATAGGCTCAGTTTGTTAGCGAAATCAACAAAGAATTTATTCCCAGTAACTCTTTCCTACGATACTTTGCAAATCTACAATAATGATTAATTAATAAAACAATTTTCATAAATAAATACAGAGTTTGGCTACTTTTTAGCTTACATAAAAACATACATGCAGCTATAACCTTTTTAATAATAAGTACAACTTTTCTATATGAACTATAACATCAGAATCAAAATCATTTGAACATTTGAAAAAAATTCATTTTTATAAGAAAATATATGCACTATATATTTAATAAGAATTAAAAAAGCATACAAATTTTATAATGGTCAAAACTTTCATTTTGATTAATTTGAGCCTTTTTTCTTTTTGTTAATTCTTTCCAGTAATTCAATAATCTCTTCAATCGAAACATATTCTGCTTTATGAAGATTTTCTGTAATCATTTTTCTCTTGCAATATATTTCTCCGTTTATTTTACTGTGATTTAGCACTCTATCGAACATATTGCCCGTATTATATTTTTTACTCGTGCTAAAACTGTAATTATGTAATTATATATATAGCTATGTGTAGCCAATTACAATTTAATTCTAGACCAAGGGATAATGGGAAAATGCATTGAGCTTATCACAGCATAACATGAAACGCAATATGTCTTGTCTCATTATCTTGCTTTGTTAGCAGCACGTTTCGCGTAGAGAAGGGTCTGCAATATTGGTAATGTCATCCACATCCAATACGACCATTATTATTAAATTCGTAATCAGCGCTGAACGATGTTGAGTAGCAGAATTATATTCCATTTCCATAGCTTTGGTTTCAATAGTACATATAATTTTTTTTATTAGAATAACAAACAATACAAATTATGAATATTTATAAATGTATCTTATTTTACATTCATTTACATTTTCAAAGACAATCACATACTTTAAATTTTAACTAACAATACAAAATTATGAATGTTTGGAATTTTATTTAACTTTCAGTTACATTTTCAAAGAATATGACGTACTTCTGATTGTAACTATTATTGCAATCTTAAACTATTGAAAATATGAATTCCTCCTGTGTTATTTTTGTTCGAAAACATGAAAATTTGAATGATTTCTGGAATTTAAAGAAGTTTAGAAAATTAAAAAAATGTGTATACCCTTGGCTCATTTATCCTTAAAGAAAACGGAGTCAACTAAGAATATCTTTCCGATGACTTTTTTTATGATACTGGGTAAATTCTCCAGAATTATTAATTATTTGAACAGTTTTCATTAAAAAATTCAGAGCTTGGCCATTTTTCAACGAATAAACTTTTGGCTATTTTTCAGTGAATAGGGTTTTGGATATTTTTCATGTATGTCTGTAAAGGGTCAAGAAATCCAAATCTGTAATGGCCCTCAAAAAAATTGCAATAAAGTTTGCATTTTTTGAACAATTTAACTATATAAGTTTAGAAAATAATCGAAATTTCAACCTAAAACTGTTATTATCTATAAATAATAGAACTACAAAATAAATTTGCATATATCTACTGTCCAGCCAATAATCCAAAAAGTAATATCAATTTTATGAATAAAGAATAATTTTCAAAATTACTGATACTACTTTAGTGTCCGCCGGCTCAACATCATCACATCTTATTCAGTATTTTACATAATTTATTTAAGAATTTATTGTCAATATTGCTATAGTCCAGACTATGAAGTATTTGAATCTAGGTCAAAATTTGACAATGAGAAATAAGGGATTATATATATTTTTGCATATTTTTTTATTCACTATTATTATTACTATTTTCGGGTAAAAGTTATTTTTTTTCATTGAAAAGTCTAGCGTTATTTTTTTTAATTCAGAATATCTCGTTTGGTTAAAATTGCTACTATTTAAAATTTTTGTTTTAAATTAATTTTTTTAACGGAAAATGCAACTATTCCATTTTTTGTTAAAAATTGATATTCCTAATTGAAAAATTATATTTTTCAGTCAAAAATTCAATTATTTGGTTGAAAATTCATTATTTTATTGAAAATTCATCTTTTCTGGTAGAAAATGAACTTTTTTGTTGGAAAATCATATTTTCGGTTGAAATTTCAACTGCTTAGTAGATAATTAGTCGTTTTCGCTTAAAAATTCAACAATTTTGTTGAAAATTCCTGTATTTGATTGAAAATTCGTCTTTTTTGTTTGAAAGTTCAACTATTTCATTATTAGTGCAACTCTATTGAAAAATTGATTTTTTCAAATTTAAAATTCAACTATTTTGTTGAAAATGTAATATATTTTGACTAGAAATCTCAGGAATTGAAAGTATTATTTTAATTTAATTATTATGCATTCTAATTAATCATAATTTAACCCTAGGTTTTGATTGTTTTTAAAACATTTATTTTGTTTAAAATCAAAGGAGCATTTTTGGAAAACAATCATAGGGAGTTCGCGAAAAATAAATTTCTTTGACAATATAGATCATTAGTTTTCTTAAAAATATTCTTTTCGTCATTATCCCAAAAACTGCGAAAAAATTTTACAGAGTAAACATATTGTATTGTTTCAAATAAATTTTGCTTTCCGATAAATTTCGGATTGCGTTAGTGTTTTTCGTCGGAAATTGAAATTTTTATTGAAAACTTATTAGATTTCAAAGAAGTTTAATCATTTTAGACCAATTTTAGGTTACGTTGGTTTTTTAAATCAAAAATTATTACTTTCAAAAAAAAGTTCTTATACTTTGAACAATATTAAGAATCATTTAACACTTTTGGATCATGTTATTGTTTTTTTGGAAATTAGAATTTTTAAGTTAAAAAATTATATTTCAAAGAATATTTACACTTTGGGAATAATTTTAGGGTAGGTTAACACTTTTTACTGGAAATCGGTTATTTTAGAAAGAAAACATTCGGTTTAAAAAAAGAATTCAAAAACCTGAATAATTTTTAGTTGCGTTGTGTGAGTTTGTTTTATTTAAAATTGCTATGGTTAAGAAAAAATGATCAGATTTCAAAGAAAATTTACAATATTCCGTGTGGAAATGTGTCTGATTTTGCCCAAATAGTTCTTAGGCGCCAATTTGGCCCCAATTGGGCGTCCTACTTAAAAAATGTAATCAACACCAAAAAAAATTATTCTTTGGCTCCACAAAACTTTTGCTGACTAAACAAACAATTCTATTGGTTCAACAAAATACAACGTTGGTTTAACAAAAAGTTTTGTTATAGAAACAAAAATTTGATGGAACCATGAACAAAATGTATTGCACAAATAGCAATAAAATTATTTTGTTGTACAAATAAAACATTTTTCTCACTGCATTAAATCAATTTCCTCTGTTGAGGTTTTATAAAATTTAAAAATACCCGCGCCTTCTCACGATCTCATGTTGACCAATCAGAACGTGGCATGAAACAATGCTGCATCGGCAGTCTCATTGACTGTAAATAGCGCGCTTTTTTGAAACTATTACATGTGTGAATCAATTTTTAATAATAAATCATCATTGTGGAAATAATAAGAATTAACTTTCAGATCACAAAATAGTCTTTTAGAGTGCAAGGTGATATATTTATTTGTTTGTACTCTTTACGAATAAATTATTGATTTTATATTCGAAGGAAGGAATACTTTTTCTCACCAATGTAAATTTTAAATCATTCCTAATATTTTTTTGTACTTTATGATTATTACATATTGTAAAAAATTGATTTGCATATATAATCATTTAAAATGAGCGCGCGATCGAAATCCAATGAGGCTGTTGGTGCGACGCATGCGCAGTACGGTTGGAGAGTCAAATGGGGAGCACTGGTTCGCGGTTTGTGTTGCTCAGTGTTGCTCTCATTCTTTTGGAGTAAACGTAAATTTAACTTGTATGAAATGCACGTTTTTAATCACATATAGTCATAAGAGCCTTATGCCAATACAAAAATTCTTCAAAACAATTTAAATAATTGGGTCGATTAAATCCGACATTTTTTCAAAAAACCAGTAAAATTGTCACAGAACGATAATGGAGTAAATCGCCAAATGCAAAGTAAAGATGCAAGTGAATAATAGGTTTTTTCTATAAAAACTGTCAAACTCATCTTTTCATAATACTTTCAAGATATGTTTTTCGAAAAAGCAGTTTTAAATAAGGATGGCAGAAGAAGAATGTGTCGACAATTTCATTCTCACACCATTTCATCCAAAAATACTAATTTCCGCGTTTAGAAACAAAATAAAGTGTTCTCTTTTTAAGTTAATTAGTCATAACTAATATTCCCCAACTGGATTGCCTAATTGGGCATAGATACAACTCACCATTAAGAGCCAGACTGGAACCCAATCTGGGAGTAATTAGGGCGCAAAATTGTTGTCCAATTAAAAGTTGGGCTACATGGGTATAGATGGTACACTTTTGTGCAGATCTATTATTTCTTCATCAGGAATGATCGAAAATCGCTGTAAATATGATAAGCAAGATCTAATTATTTAAAAATAAATATAATTGAAAATAATATTTTCATTATACAAATTTATTCAATTAAAAAATTTAATAATTGGAAAAATTAAAGAAATTTAAAGATTCAATTAAAATCGTTAATAATGATGCGCACAATTACGATCATATTATTTCGCTGGGTTAATGCATCACTTGGCAGAGTTAATGAACCCGTCAGGTTCTTATGTTCCTGGTGGATGTTCATGTACTTGAGAAAAGAAAAGGAAAGAAGGAAAACCCAGAATCGAATCAGAAGGGAGGAAATGGAGATCCTTCCCAGTAATCGGAGGTTTAATGAAAGCAAGTTTCCTATGCTCCATTTCACTAAACTCAAACAGCTTTTCAGTTAACTGACTTTAGAGAAGAATTTGAGTATCCTAAAGCTGTTTTAATCGCCTTGGGAACTCGATTAGTGTCTAAACGTAGTTCACTATTATTTACGAGGTATGTCCGGAAAGTATCCGACCTTGTGGTATAACTTTGTACCTAGTTGTGCTACTGTCAAAAACAGGTATTCACCATTTAGAGGAGACCTCTGTGCGGCCCTCTACTAAGTGACATGTATTTCAGCATGATGAAACGCACCAAACAAAGAGTGTGCATCAAATTTTGCCAAAAACTTGGTCATTCATGTTCGAAAACGATCATTATGATTCGGAAAGTCTATGGTGGTGGGTCTCCGCAACAGCCAAGACACCTTAATATGTGAAACGAGTGCAAGTGGTAATTGATGGAAATTGTCATTTCACAGTGAAGGGGAAAGAGGAAGACTTCAGGATTCCAAAAACTATTTTTTCGTAAATTTTTAGCCAAGAAAAGGCATGATTTGTGGAAAAGTGGCGACTGGGTCCTTCACGACGATTTCTGGCTGTTTCCCAAATTCGAATATCCTCTAAAAGGAAAACGATTTCAAGACGCAGAGGAAATAAAATAGAATGTGACAAAGTAGTTGTTAGCTATTTCGAAAGGTTACTTTAAGAAGTTGTTCCAAAAGTGGAAAGATCGCTGAAAGAAGATTGTGGCAGTATGCCAGCGCCACCCAGTGGCCCGTTTTGGAATTTTTGGTTATCTAATCGTTGTGTACGTATATGGAACACATTCTTAGTTTCTTTAGTAGTATGACTAACCCTTATAGTCAATACTACTGCTCTGCTGAATAAGAAAGTAGTAACTTAATTTTCGGAAAACTTCCCCTTGTTCTCGTTTTTTCGATTTGAAGTCATTCAGAGTAATCTATACTTGTAATCTAAACTAATTCAGAGTAATCCAAATAATTCGGAGTAATTTTGGTAATCCAAGGTATCAACTTGTACTCCACCTATAATCCAGCATAATGTAGCATAATCTAGCATTATCCACTTGTAACCTAGGTAATTAAAACTAATTAAGGTAATCCAAGTATTTAAGATAATCCAAATGATTTAAAACTATTTTGTTGATTTTTTTTTGCTGAAAATTAATTTTCCGAGATGGAAATTTAACTGTTCCATTTTTGGTTAAAAATGGATCTTTTTTAGTTGAAAATTCGTCTTTTTCGGTAGAAAAGTAATGTTCTTCGTTGAAAATTCATGTTTTAGGATTCAACAGTTTTCCTTAAAATTCGTCTTTTAGGGTTTACAATTCATCAATTTTGATATGAAATTAATTTCTTCGGTTGAAACTTTGTTTTTTTTAAGATTAATTTTTTCATCTGAAGTTCTAACTATTCCATTTCAAGTCGAACATGTATCTTTGCTTTTCTAATTGAAAATTCAACTACATGGTTAATCGTTGAAATACATGATTAAAAATTCATTTTGCAGGTTGGAAGATCTGGATTTTAGTTGAAAATGGTTTAGTGGAAAATTTAACTATTGTGTTGAAACTTCGTTTCATTTTTGGTTAAAAAAGTTTTTTTTACTGAAAATTTAACTACTTCAGTTTTGGTTAAAATCTGTTTTCCTTATTTGAAAATTCATGTATTTCTTCGAAATTTCTTTTTTTTTTTTGTGTGAAAATTAATCTTTTTGCTTGTGAATTCACTATTTTGGTTCCAAATTGAACTGTTTTGGTGAAGAATTTAACCATTTTGTTGAAAAATTGTTATACAGTTGAAATTTTCTTTTTTCAACTGAAGATTTAACTATTCCATTTTTTATTGTACATTATTCTTTTTTGATGGAAAATTTAACTTTGCGCTTGCAAATTTATGTATTTTATTAAAAATTCGTCTTTTTTGTTGAAAATTAATCCTCTTACTTGAAAATGCATCTTTCTGATTGAAAATTGAATTATTTTTGTGACGAGTTTAACTATTTTGTTTAAAATTAATTTTTCAAAGTTTAAATTTAATTTTTTAACTGAAAACTCAACTAATAACTTCTTGCTTGAAAACTAATCTTTTCCGTTAAAGATTCGTTTTTTTGTTGTTGCAAATTGATTGTTATAACCAAAAATTTAACTGTTGCATTTTTTATTGTGAATTTATCTTTTCTATGAAAAATTCAACTATTTGTATTGAAAATTCATCCTTTTTAGTAGAATAGTCATCTTTTTAAATTGAAAATTCATCTTTCTGGGTTGAAAATCAGGCTTTCTGTCGAAAATTCAACTGCTTTCTGAAAAATTCGTGTTTTTGGATTGAAAATTCAAATATTAGATAAATTCAACTTTTTTGTTCAAAATTGATCTCTTTGCTTGAAATTTGAACTTTTTTTATTAAAAATTAACTTTTTTGTCACCAATTTATCTTTTCTGGTTTCGAAGTTAACGGCTTTCTAAAACATTCTAGATTTAGCTTGAAATCTAAACTTTTTTGTTAAAAATTAATTTCTACTAGTAGAAAATATTTTTTGGTTGAAAATTCAACTATTTTGAAACTATTTTGAAAATTAACATTTATTTGAAAATTCAACTGTTTGGTTAGAAATTCAACTTATTTGTTGACAATTCGTCTCTTTTACAGGAAAGTTCAACTATTTGTTCCTGAATTAAATTTAAAAAATTAAAAATTCATCTTTTTAGGTTGAAAATTAAGTTTTTTGTTAAAAATTAAACAGTCTTCTGGAAACTTTGTATTTTTGGCTTGAGAATTCAAATATTGGATCAAAAGATTCAACTAAAATGTTGAAAACTAGTTTGCTTTGCTTTTAATTTATACTATTTCATCAAAAATAAACTTTTATGTCAAAAATTAATTTTTTGTGGTTTCAAAGTCAACAACGTCTTTCTAAAACATTTTACTTTTTAGCTTGAAAACTCAACTTTTTTGTTGAAAATTTATCTCTTCTAGTAGAAAATATTTTTGGGTTGCAAATTCAACTATTTTGTTCGAAATTCGTTGAATTTAAAATTGACCCTTTTATGCTAAAAAATTCACTTTTTTTGGTTATTGGTTGAAGTTTAATTCCTTTTTTTGAAAAACTTTACCATTCGGTTGAAAATTCAACTATTTGGTTGAAATCCAAATGTTTTTTTTTAAATTCGTCTCTTTTGCTGTAAATTCGTCTCGTTTGCAGGAAAGTTCAAGTATTTGATTGTGAATTAATTCATATTGTTGAAAATTTATTTTTCTTGGTTGTAAATTAACGTTTTTTTATTCAACTATTTGGTTGAAAATTACACTATTTTTTTGAGAATTCATCTCATTTGTAGGATACTTAAACTATTTGGTTATGAGTTAATTTTTCTTTGAAAATATATCTTTTTTGGTTGCAAATGACCTTTTTTTTTTAACTATTTGGTTATTAAAATTTACAATAGTGAGTTCAATTAAACTATATTTTATTGAAAATTCATCTCGTTTGCAGAAAAGTTTAACTTTTTGATTATGAATGGATTTTTTTGTTAAAAACTTATGTTTCTTGGTTGCAAATTAACTTATTTTGTTGTTGCAAATTCAACTATTTGGTTAAATATTCCACTATTTTGTTGTGAATTCGTATTGTTTGCAAGAAAGTTCAAGTATTTGATTATGAATTAGTTTTTGTTTAGAAAATTCATCTTTCTTGGTTGCAAATTAACTTTTTTGTTTAAATTCAACTATTTGGTTTAAAATTCCACTATTTTGTTGTGAATTCGTCTCGTTTGCAGGAAAGTTCAAGTATTTGATTATGAATTAATTTTTTTTGAAAATTCATCTTTCTTGGTTGCAAATTAACTCTTTTTAATTCGACTATTTGGTTAAAAATTCCACAATCATGTTGAGAATTCGTCTCATTTACATAAAAGTTCAACTATTTGGTTATGAGTTAATTTTTCTTTGAAAATACATCTTTCTTGGTTGCAAATTAACTTTTTTGTTTAAATTCAACTATTTGGTTTAAAATTCCACTATTTTGTTGTGAA